>PVKA01007960.1:17688-62225 GCA_004027165.1 Ctenomys sociabilis
TTTTTTTTTTTTTTTTTTTTTAGTAGTGTCCTTACTGCACCAATATGAATAATAGTTCATGTCTATATGTCTATTCCACAGGACTAGAGGTCCTGGGTCCTCCCTTTAAGGTAACCTCCACTGTTTGTTGGACTTGTTTCTCTGAGCTACATTTGGGGGCTACTGATGGAGTCTGAGAGCAGAGGTAATGTGTTCAAGGGGTTCTCAGGTGGGTCAGTGTGAGCTCTACAGAAGCAGGCACCACAATGAGCTGTCAGATCAGGTATTTTGGCACAGAAACTGTTTACTTTCCATTTTTTGGAAGGTCCCAGGTCCCTAGTCTAATCTGCATAGCCATCCTGACTGTCCTAAAACACAGCAAGGTGGTAGGAAGAGCATATCACCACTTTGAATATCCCTAGCCAGCCTGGGATGCCGGGGCCCTGGTGTGTCTTTGGGATGAGACTGGCAAGGATCCTGAAGGATGTATTCTTGTCAGAATATTTTCTCTCATTATATAGGAGTAGTGTTGAGGGCTGAGTAGGGCCGTTCTCCTTCCCCAACCTCTCTCTCTGATGATTCTCCACAAGTATCATGCTCAGGGCAATGCCAGGAGGGTGTGAAGGAAAAGGAGTGGCCTGGCCTGGCCAAGTCTTGCATCTCTCTCATTATGGACCCTGTTCCCTGATCTCAGTCCATACCCAGGACACTGGCTAGTTGGAATTTGAAACCTTCTCCACACACTGGGACCCGGGAGCCAATCTATTCATCACTACTCTACCTGGCTCCCCGAATGCAGCCCTGAACACGCTTGATGAACTATTATTTGTGCTTGAGTTTTCTATGAACTAAACACTGTTCTTAATTACACATCTGTGTACGAACACACAGAGATGCATACTGATGGGTCAGCACCCATTGAACAGCCAGCTGGGTCATTAGGGCAGCTAGTCAGTGTGGCGTGGGGACCCAAGACCAAGAGACCAACCACGAGTCACTCCTAGGCTAACTTCTGTCTTCTTCCCCCAAGTTAACCATGGCCTCATCTGTTCTCTTTCACATGTGCCAAGCCTCTTCCAGTCAGTGCCCATCACACACCTTACCACCCATACAAACTGCACCCCTAACCCAGCCTGATGAAGTTTCTCTCTCACCTCCTCCCCAGGGCTTCTTGCAATCTCTTCCATGGCCTCCAGTGCTGAACAATGAAGGTTTTATTTACTTATGTCCCAATTCTTTTCATGGGGGAGGAAGGAATCTTGTACTCTGGCGCCATGATGTGGTTCACTGGGGCATTTAACTCCTGGGGGCCTCTGCTGGTTTCAGCTTCCCTCAGCAAAAAGCCACCCTTCCTCTCTTCCCTGCCTCTGCCATGGCCAACCTTTATCCAACAGTGACTCACCTCAGTTCTCACAGGTGATCCTCAATACCACAGCCTTTCCTGCTCTCTCTCTCTCTCTCTCTCTCTCTCTCTCTCTCTCTCTCTCTCTCTCTGGTTCATCATCATGGACCCACATCAGGACTCCTCCTCATCCCAGGAAATACTCATACCTTCAGTGAGACATCCACTGTCCTCTGGGTGATGAGCTACGAGAACTAAGGGATATTTCACATTCTGTCACAGCCTACCAAAGAGTAGGCTGTGATGACTCTCTTTGGGCTTGCACACTGGTTTTGGCTCACTGGCTCTCCTATAATTTGGTCACTATGAAAATATTGCTTCCTGATGTCAAAAGCACACACCATTCAGGTGTAACACCCTAAGATGTTGGGAGACTGTCATACCAAAATCACATAGAAAACTCAAGCACAAATAATAGTTCATCAAGCATGTTCAGGGCTGCATTATAAATAATTTCTTATTTATACTATAACAGTGGTAAATAGGCAGAGATGCCCATATATAAATACTTCATTCGTCTCCTGGTATGCCTCTCCCTCCTTCAGACATGTGGGGTGTTTGGGTTACTCAAACAATTTCATCTCTTGCCACATTACCAAGTCTTCCCTTGCCTAATGCCCTACCCAATGCCCTCCAGACCTTCTCAATGATGTTCCTCCTGCTCTTGCTTCACTATACCCTCAGGCCCAGCCTCCTCAGTCTCTTCAGCCAGATCCCACTACATTGTCTCTGATTCACCTTTCATGAAAACACTTCTGAGTTTCTTTTTCATCTTATTGATACTTCAACCAAGTATACCAGTGGTGACCCTCATTCCTCTTAGGAATGACTGTAATTAATTTCCACTTCATTTCCCAATCTGCTCCTGACATCCATACCATACTAAATAAGGCAGGTCTTGACCATCAGACTCCATAGAAAGACCCACTTATCCTGGCTTTCCATGTCTTTAACAATAGACAGAAAGAATTAAAACATAATAATAAACAGCATGCTAGACTTCAATCCCAATTCTTGGCTGTGGCATTTGGGGTTCCTATCAGAGCCAGAAATCTTGGTACCACCCAAAGCCCTTCCAGATAGGACCCCTCCCCTGCCGATTCCACACATTTTTCTTTCCTCATAGATTTCTCTTCTTCCCAAGTCACTCCAAATCCCTCTTGTGCTGGGATCTCCTCCAAAATTTCCACTTCTCTTTCACCTTCTCTTTTCCCACAGCACTCATCCTCCAAACTCAATCTCTGCATGTCTCCAGTTCATCCCTTACTCTTCCCACAGCCTTTTTCGATGCTGTATTTGGGGACACGTCTAGTTCCACTCCTGTCATCCACACTACCTTTGTCCTAGTTCCTCTCAGGGATCTCTCAGTGCTTCCCTTCATTCTTCAGTATCCAATAGACCCCAAACCTCAATTGAAACTTCAAGCTATTATCCAATTGCTCCTTTGCTAATGTTTGGTGATTGTTTTTAACTGCTCATCACATTACAATACCCCTATTCATCCTGTATTCAAACCTGATGGCTCCTAATATTTGTACCAGGATCTCAGAGTTATCCACAATGTTGTTACAACAATTCACAGAGTGGTACCAAATCCATACATCATGTTTTCTCATATGACCCCCCCACTACTCCCTTTACAGTCCTAGATCTCAAAGATGCTTTCTACATGATTCCCCTACATCCTGATTGTCAGGACCTCTTCACCTTTACATGGACAAACCCAGATACCTCCGGTCTCTACAGATCCTGCATCAGGGATACGGGATATTCCCCACTTGTTAGCCAGGTTCTGGTTAGTACCTGGGAGCCCTCAATCTCAATCCTAGCACTCTCTAGTGTGTTGATGATCTTCTTCTCTGTTCCCCATTCCATGTCTTAACCATGCAACACAGAGCTACCCTTCTCAGCTTTTACAAGCCAGGAAAGGCTCACTTGGGGACCATGGACCCCTATCATACTCTGCGATCTAAGTCTACAAACCATGATGGTTCTCTCATTGCTCATAGCACCTTGTCTTTTAAAACTTTTTTTTGGAAATTCTCTAGTCCAGGATATGTATAAGCTTCCACCACTGATGAATTTCTCATCCTGGCTGGGCAGTGACCAGCTTCCACATGGGCCTGAATCATCATCCTTACAACTACCCCGGGCCCTTCCATGACACCCCCTGTCAGCAAGAAGTAGCTAGAGAGAGTCATCACCCATTAACAGACACACAGGAATGATGGGTCTGCACCATGCAGCAGTCCACCAGCTCATCATGGTTGTGAGTCAGTATGGTGTGGGGATCCAAAACCAGTGATGAGCTCCTCCTATACTGACTTTCATCTTCTTCCCCCTGGTTAAATGCGAACTCCCACTTTTGTTTTTCATGGCCATGCCAGGTCTTTGGTGCCCATTACAACACCATACTGCCCACGGAAAAACTCTACATCTAATGCAACCTGATAAAAACCCCATTCCGAGCTCCTTCCCCTGAGGGCCTTTGCTTCTCTTTGGCAGCCAACCTGTGCTGGGCAATACAGGATTCCTTTACTGCTCTCCCACTTCTCTTTCACACAACAGGAAGAATCCTTACAGGATGGAGATGTGCGGATTGGTGTGCAGCTAAGTGTGACGGCCCTGGGTTCAATACATACTACCAGAGAAATAAATCCTTACATTGTTGATTTTCCCAGACTCCAGCCAGGAAAAATGTAGCCTTTGACAAACATTTCACTGCCCATCCACCTGTTCTTGCCTGACTTCTGTCATGACTGGGACCCCTTAGCAACGACTGCTACTTGGTGCCTCCTCCATTTAGCAGTGGCCCAGGAATTAACCTTCCAACCAGACCAATTCTGCACAACCTGATTCCCTTGAGAACTTCAGCTTCACACTTACCTCAAGCCCCCACCCCATCTTCCCTCAGCACCCAGTATTCTGTGGCTCCTGTGAGGACCCACTGTTCTGTCACCTTGTGCATGGCTCGTGCTGACCGAGTGCTCACAGATGGGAGGCTCCTCAGTGCAGGACGGCTGACCACTCCGGGCAGGGTCTCTGGGTGTGCAGTGGGCAGGAGAAGCATGGAAGGCATGGTACACCAGAGAAGTGGCTCCCTGAGTGGCCCCATCTCGGGTACACATGGGATCCCCCTAGAGGGGGATCATAGTGTTGATGTCTGTTAGTGTGTCTCATAGTGTCCAGATGAGTGGAATCGCACAGTCATTTTAAGCAGCAGATGCTCTGGGTGACTAGAGCTTAGCAAAGGGTGTAAACCACTGCTGAACTGAACAGGGAAACAAGGTGAGGCAGAATTGCCAGCAGCAAAGAGTGGGAAGGGGGCAGTGTGAGGCTCTGCACTGCCACAGTCAGGGAGCCCTGAGAGGCAGGGAGGTTGCCTCTGAGTGAGGGAGCAGACATGAAGGTGACTGTGCAGGTGGCGGAGGTCCCTGAGATAAAGACTGGAGACCAAGGGGGCTGGAGAAGATGGTGCAGATATTTGCTAGAGCGGGCAAGACAGGGCATGGAAGACAGGGACAGGAAGATGGTGGTGGTGACAACCTCGGCCTCAAAGAAAAAAGGGAGTGGGGACAGGAACTTGAAGGAGCTGTGGGAAGCTGGACTGCGTCTTCTTTCTCTCTTGAGTTTTGGGGGAGGAAATGAGCAGCCTGCTGAAAGAACAGATGCAGCTTCAAGGGGGATCCTGGGAAAGAGAATTCACCTCAGTGCTGTGGAGGTCCCACCTCCCAAGCCTTTCTGTTTAAGATTTTCCAAATAGGGCCAGGAAACAGAAGAGGACCTAATACTTAACCTGTGCTGTATAATTACAAATTGAATACAAGCCCAATCCAAATACCAATGGAATTCCCCACGGAACTAGAGAAAGCAATCTTAAAAATCATGTTGAATAAGAGTCCCAGAATAGACAAAGCCATCCTGGACAACAAGAACAGAGCAGGAGACCTCATGGGGCCAAATTTCAAGTTATACCCCAAAGCTACTGTGATAAAAAGCAGGGTGATGGTGATGCTAGAACAGACTGGTGAATCAGTAGAAGAGAACAGAAGATACAGAAACAGTCCAAGAGGGGCCAAATGTGGTGGTGCATGCTTGTGATCTCAGCACTTGGGATATGGAGGCAAGGGATGAACTGAAGTTTGAGACCAACTGGAACTGCATAGCAAGTTCCTACTCAACAGAAAAAAGGGAGAAGAGAGAGGAGAGAAAGAAGAGAGAAGAGAAGAGAAGAGAAGAGAAGAGAAGAGAAGAGAAGAGAAGAGAAGAGAAGAGACACATTTAGTCACATGATATTTTACAAAGTGGCCAAAACTTGCTGGTGGAAAGACCTTCGATAGCACTAGGAAAACTGGTTGCCCATGTGCACAAGCTTGAAACTTTCGCTGTATTTCTCATCATGCATTAAATGAAGATCAAATGCATCAAGTGCAAAAAAGTTGAGACAATCAATTCATATGCTAGAAGATAAAATATGTAACTGTTGAAGTTCAGTAAGCAAAGGTTCTGAATGGAACCCAATTACACACACACAAAAAATAGCAAACAAGTGGAATTGCTTCAAACTGAAAAGCTTCTTCACAGCCAAGAAAACTACCTACAGAGCGTTGAAGCAACCTGAAGAGTGAGAAAGTAACTTTTCTATCTACACTTGGAATAGAGGACTAACATACCTCTGAGATATACAAAAAAACAAACACATTAGATATCCCAGAAGAAAAGACCAAATCAAAAAATCGGCAACTAACAGGAGCAGCCACTTCTTAGAAGACTGTGACCCCCTGTCTGGAAAGTAGAGTGCTTGACTTGGCTATTCTTCTACTGCATCTAGGTGGTATCTAAATGAGTGATGAAAAGGGAGATCCTCTTGTGCTAAGGACAGGCCCAGGCAGGGAACAATTGGGAGCAGGTATTGTGTCCATGGGTGTCACTCCCGTGTCAGGCCCTGTCTGGAAATTAGAAAGCTTGGCTTTGGCTATGCCTGTGCTCCCTCTGGGTGGTATCTAAGTGAGCTGTGGTAGTCTCTTCCTGCCAATTACTGTGTCAGAAGTACAGTGTTTGGTCTTGCCTTTGACTTTCATGCCAGTGGATAGTATCAAAGTGAAGTGTGTATTACAATTCCTGTGGGCACAAGGAACAGACATTAGGAAAAGAATATTGGGTACAGGTGTTGTGTGTATCATTGTAACCCTGATGTCATGCCTGTGTAGGAAGCAGAGGGCTTTGTTATGTCTACAGATGTATTACCACTTGGATGCAAGGTGATTCGATGCAAGTGTTGTGTCCATTGGGTCACTCCACTGTCAGTCTCTATCTGGAAAGTAGAGTGCTTGGCCTTGCCTGTGCCTTTAGTGCCTCTGGGGGACATCTAAGTAAGCTATGAAGAGGGAAAAAGGTCATACCAGTGTTAGGGGAGGATTGTTTGCGTGTATTGTGTCCAAGGAGGTTACCTCACTCTCAGCCCCTGTCTGGAAAGTAGAGTGTTTGGCATTGGCCATGTCTGTTCTGCGTCTGGGTGGTATCTGAGCTATGAATGGGGAATGGAGGTCCTATGGTTGTAGGGAGAGACCCATGCAGTTGAGGAATGGGTGCATGTGTTGTGTCCATGGGTGTCATCTCAAATGTAGAGAGTTTGGCTGTTTATGTATCTGAAATGTATAGTGGGATAGAAGTTCCTCCTGGTGCCAGGGAATGACCCATGCAGGGGAGGATTGGATGTGTGTGTTGTGGGCATGGTAGTCACCTTGTTGCCAGTTATTGTCTCAGAAGTTTAGTGTTTGATCTTGGCTTTGATTTTCCCACTGGTGGGTGGTATCTAGGGGGCCCTAGGGGCATATACAAGAAAAGAGCACTGAGTGTGGGTGTTGTGTGCATGGCTGCAATACTGCTACCCATCCCTGTGTTGGCTATGGCTACAGATATATTTCCACTGGATGCACCAGAATGAGCTGACTATAGGGAAACTATGTCCCACTGGTGCGAGGGAGAGGCTCACTCATCAGTGAATTGTGTGTGGCTGTCGAATATATGGGAGTCACCCTGCTTTCAGTCCCTGTCTCAGAAGTAGAGTGTTTGCCTGTGGTGGTGGCTGAGCTTCCTCTGTTAGGTGGCAGAGTGTGCTGTGTTGTGGGGAAGGAGTTCCTGCTGATACCATGGAGACATCCAGGCAGGGGAGGATTGTGTATGGGTGTTATATGCATGTAACCACCCTACTGCCAGTCACTTTCTGGAGTGTACTGTGTTTGGTCTTGGAAGTGGCTTTATTTCCAATCCATTCTGTCAAATGAAGCTGTGCAGAGGTAAGGGAAGTCCTGGTTTCAGGTACAGGTCTAGGCAGGAGAGTATTGGGCGAGGGTGTTGTGTCCATGGTGGTCATACTGCCTCCCTGTCTGGAAATTAGAGGGTTTGGCTGTGGCTTTAGCAATGCTGCCAATTGGTTGTATCAAAGTGAGCTTTGTAGAGGGAAAGAAGGTCCTACTATTTCCAGGGAGAGACCCAGACAGAAGAGGATTAGGTGCAGGTGTTGTGTCCTTGGGTTTAACCGCACTCACATTCCTTGTCTGGAAAGTAGAGTGTTTGGCTTTGGCTATGCCTGTACTGCCTCTGGGAGGTATGTAACTGAGTTGTGAAGAGGTGAGTGAGGTCCTGCTGGAACCAGGTAGAGGCTGAGGCAGGTCAGGAGTGCATGAAAGTGTTGTGTTCATGGGGGTCACAGTTCTGTCATTCTATGCCTGGAAGTTAAAGAGTTTGCCTATGGCTGTGGCAATACTGCCACTTCATGGTATCAAAGTGAATTGTGTAGAGGGAAAGAATTTCCCACTTGTTCCAGGGAGAGGCCCAGACAGAGGAGGATTGGGTGCAGGTGTTTTGTCCATGGGGCTTACCTTTCTGTCACTCCATGTCTGAGAATTAGAGAGAGTGGCTGTTCCTATGGCAGTGGTGCTCCTGGGTGATGTCAGATTGAGCTTGGGAGACTAGAATGCTCTCACACTGGCACCAGGGCGATCCCCCAGGAAGACAGGATCCATTAGCAGTGTGCATTGGTGTCACTTCATTATCAGTTTCTGTCTAGTGAGCAGAGGTTTTGGCGGTGGCTATGAAGTTCTATGAGGGACCTGCAAGGGCCTGTGACCTGGAGAGGGTCACAGTTGAGGCATGCTTCCTTCTATGCACAGCATGGTCTGAACTGGAACCAGCAGCAGGGGTCCCTGAGGGACTTAAAGAACTGGTCCTTTCTGTCCTTGTACTTCTGTGTAGGAGTAGTGGGTGGAGGAACAACCCTTGGAGCAGGCATGGGAGGCTGTGTGGTGTCACCTTTCTTTGGGCCCTTTGACTTTCTGTAATCTCTCTTCCCTGTAAGAGTAGTGGATATCGGAACAGCCCCTGGGACAGGCAGGGAAGGACAAAGAGCATGCTTTGTGGTGATGTTTCCCTTAGGGGCCTGCGACTTTCTTTCCTTCCTGGTAGTTTCAGGAATAGTGAGTGGAACAGATTTCGCTGAGGCAGGAAGGCAAGAAGAGGTAGGATCTGTGGTTTTGCTCACCTTCACAGCCTGGCACTTACCCTTCACTTTTAGTAAGATGGTGTGCTTCCTGCTTCTCCCATGTTCCTTGGTGACTTTATAGCTTAGTTCGGGAGGCTGTGGCAGCATCAGAATTTTCCCCTGCCTAGGCTGCAGGAGCGGGACCTTTGTCTTCCTGGGACAACACCTTTTGTTGTGAGTGAGGACCCTTCGTTGCTTCTTCCTGTTTCAACAGCTTGTCTGCCACATGCGTATTCCCTGTGTTCTGGGAACCTTCTGGGCCCAAACATGGGTTCTGGGACCCGTCCTTCCTTGGACCTCTCGCTAACCTGTCCTCCCTCAGACCTCTGGAGGACCTGTCCTCCCTCAGATTCTTGGTGGAATCAGCCTCCGTCAGATCTCTGGCTGTCCTGTCCTCCCTCAGACCTCTGGCAGGGGGGCTGCCTGGTTTGTTCTGTGACTAGAGCTCTCCCGTGCTTTCCAAGAAGCTCTCCCATGGAGCTGGAGGAATGGGCAATAATGTTGCAATTAAGCAAGCTCACATCTCAGGGCTGGGGATAGGGAGTTGCTTGCCCTCTGAAGCGCTCCCTGGGAAGGTTTGGCAACAGAGGTCCATGACTCGGGACATAAGGAATCAGGCCTGGCCGCTCTACCACGGGTCTGAATCTGAATGACGGGACATAAGGAATCAGGCCTGGCCGCTCTACCACGGGTTTGAATCTGAATGACACTCCCCCAACTGGTGCCCCTCCTCTGCTCAGCCTGCGAAAGCATCAATAGGTCTGCTGGCATGAGAGGCTGAGCTACTGCCTGCACCCATGAGCGACTGGCTCTGAGGATAACCGGCTGGGTGACATAAGGAACATAAGGATCCACAGGGATCCTTATGGGCAACTCTTTCCGGAGCATTACCTTGAAGGCTGGGACAGCTAGTCCCAGAACTGCACCCCCCCTCAAGCGATCGAGGAACATACGAGACGTTTTCTCCAGAATCCGACAGAGCGCCCTTCTTGGGGTGGCCTTCTGCTCCATGGTCCAAATGGCAATGATCTTTTTTTTGTTGCTGGGACACGGCAGTGGAGCGCGAGGAAGCACGCGCCAGCAGGCGGGTGGGCAAAACCGCCTACACCAACGGTCAAAGCAGCATGCGCTAATGCCGTTTGCAACGTATGCAGGGGAAGAAGGTGTCTCTGCTCCAGGGGACGAAGATAGCCAGAGCCCCAGATACTAAGGGAGTGCTCACAAAAGGCTGCGGGTTTCTCTCCCTGCCCTGGTGCTTTGGGGAACAACTGACTGCAAAGGAGCTATGAAATCCGGTCAGGGACCAGGGTATTGTGGCCAGGGGCTGTCAGGCATGGGCCTTGATCTTATGAGGGTGGATTTGGCTCTATTGGTATAGTGTGTTACCTTTATAGATTTGCATATATTGACACATCCTTGCATCCCTGGGATGAAACCTATCTGGCCATGGTGTATAATTTTCTTGATGATTTGCTGTATTCTATTTGCTAGGATTTTATTGAGGATTTTTCCATCTATGTTCATCAGGGAGACTGGGCTGCAATTCTCTTTTTTAGTTGTGTCTTTCCCTGGTTTTGGTATCAGTATAATAGCCTCCAGGAATGATTTTGGGAGAATTGCTTCCTTTTTAATTTCATTGAACAGTTTGAGGAGTTAGGAATTATATCTTCTGTAAATTTCTCATAGAATTCAGCGGTGCATTCATCGGGACCTGGACTTCATTGTTGGTAGCTTTTTAAAAATTACATTTGATATTTCATTGGCTGTTAATGGGTTATTGAGAGTTTTTATATCTTCTTGATTCAGTTTTGGAAATTTGTACCTTCATAGAAATCTGTTCATTTCTTCCTTGTCTTCTATTCTGTGAGAGTAAAGATGCCTACTACAATGAACACTGCAAAATGTATCCCACATATCACACACACCCACAGCACACAAACACACACACACATATTTATGAGACTTCTCATAAATACATAAGCTGCCATACTGAAACCATCTTCTCTAATTTGCAGTCACAGAATTGTTATGAACTCATTTTTATCTCTTAAAAAGCTATACTAAAGTCTGAAGCATTCAATTGTGAATGTGATCTTTTTATACAGACCTTTATAATATAATCTTATCACTGTCTGTCTGACTATCAAATACCTTAGACATAAAGTGTTTAGACGAGATATCATGTCTGCATCTTGTATTCTTAACTACTATGAAGAAAACAACATGCAGTGTAGTCATTATTGAAACTGTCCTACTACTCTGTTTGGAAACTGTTTCATTGTTATTTCTTTCTCAATAAAATTAATAAAAAATTATAATCTTGTAAAGAAAAGGAGGGTGGGAACCATGAAGTAGGTTTCCTATAGGAGTAGCAGCTGCATGACTGGGAGGATTTTGGGCCAGAACTTGTGAATCTGCCCACCCTTACCCTGTAATAGATGAGGAGAGGAATCAGTCTCATCCATCCAAAAGCTTAGCATTCACTTTCTCTTCTTTGATTCGGAAATCATGTCATCTGCCTTCAAATGGAAGACATTTCTTTGTGTATTTCTGTACCATGTTTTGCAGTGATAAATTCTCTCCAGTATTTTCTCTCTCTTTTAGTCTGTGCATTTTATTTTTATTTGCGTTTCAGGACTTTTTTCAGCCCTGAAAAACGTTCTCTTGATCTCTTCCGTGGGAAGTCTCAGACTTGCAGGTTGGTATTTCATAATAGTGGCCCAGTCATACTCTTAGAATACTTTCCAGAAGTGTCTTCATATTTGCTGTGTATGGGGTTGTTGAAAAGCACTGTAGCCCTCCCAAAATCTTTGGGAAGGGATGGGAATGTCTTGAAGGAGGCCAAGAAGGGGAAACCATGGCCACCATGTTCCACCTCAGGATCTTCCATGAAATCTCCCAAAGAGCACTGTGCCCATGTGTGTGTGTGTGTGTGTGTGTGTGTGTGCCTGTGTTTATATGTATGTGTGTGTGTGTAATTTCATTTTTTATTAGTACAGGTTTGAAGTATATGCTTACCCCCATGGAGAGCATGGGCACATGTAGACCATATTGACCTTTCCAGCAGGGCAAAGAGCTTTTGCCCAAGCACAATGAGCTGGGAATGCAGATGGCACTTGTATGAATAAACAGAAAGCAAAAATCATCACTCTAGAGCCTGAGAGCACTAGCCACTTGGACTTGCACATCCAAGAGCTACCTGTGTGGAGTGACTTGGTGTGAGGATATTGGTCAGTGGGTAGGAGGAGAGGTGTCTGGCAGGACCCTCCACTGTAGCAGAGGTGCTGATCTGCCTATTTGACAATGATTGATGACTATGCACAGGGTCCTCCTACACTATTGGGCACAGTATCCAGGACATTGGCCTTTTACCTTGTCCCTAGGGGCAGCACAGCTCTTGGAAAGTGGTATGTGCTCAGCAGAGAGCGCTCCCTCCCCTTTAATCTGTGCCTGCACTTTCCCTGGCCTTGCCTATTGCTCTCACTGTAAATGCACATCAGCTTCACAGAGCTCCAACTTACTGAGGATCCCAGCTGCGGGGTAGGAGGGGTGAGGCGCACATGCAGCCTCCTAACTGCTTCCTCTGCCACACCACGCCTTGTTGATGAGGTGTCATCTTTCCCTTCGAGTGAACTAGCCTGTTTCTTCCTCTTGCAGGAATAGCTGAACAAATACTAGAATCAGCGGTGTCATGACCATCTCAGCACAGAGGGCTGGCCTGGCTCCTGAGCACATCCTTCCCTTTGCTGGATACAACATGTAGAACGTGACTCTTAAGGTATGTGTGTGGCCCTGCCTATAGCAGTGCTGCCCGTTAATCTGTGGGAGCAGCATTAGGCAGGTGGGATAATTCACATCTCAGTGTGCTATGTGGTGACATTTCCCTGGACACAACGTGTTGGCATTGCAAAGTGTGTGGACATGAATTGGGTGAATGAGGAGTGGGCTGCAGAGCTTTGGCGATATACTAATTTACCAAGAATCTGGTCAAAATTGAGCATAAAATAGGGGCAGGGATGTAGCTAGTGCAAAACCCAAAAGAAGAGGATGAGGGAGAGGAGGGGAGGAGAACAGCAGCCATTCCAGCAGGCCTCTCCTCGTGCTCATGCTGTGGAGATACAGATTCACGGAGACCAGAGGTAAATTTGTCATAGGATAAGATTTAGATAGTAGTGTGTGCATCTGGCAGGAAGCAGGGTGACCTACTTAGCATGGAGAGCACTGCTTCCCTGTCAGGGCTCGTGGGGCACCTTCACCAGGCTTGCTGACAGCTCTGGACCCTGAGTTAGGTGCTCGCACCTCCACCTCAGCTCTCCTTGAGCTTCCCCTTTTTGCATTTCAGGCTGTACCGGGTTCACATTGAATACAGATGAAGAACAGAATGGATTAGAATTTTATGAGCCGGTCGGGTGGCTTGCCAGGGATCTCCATGCAGAGAAGCGCCAACCAGTCCCATATCAGCAGTAAGCACAGTCCTTTCTAGAAAGAAAACTACATCCTTCTGGGCACAACTGCAAGCTGTTTGTGACTGCGAGTTTTTTCAGTTTTTAACAATAAGCAGAAATTGTCCCAGATGGGGCCTGGTAAGCAAGCTGTTTTAACAATATATGGTCAGAATGGATATATACATTTTCAGATTAGATCCCTGGAAGCCACTTTAGTGAGGACACAAGGCTCCTCCTGGTAATTTCACACAGGTATAGCATGAAATGCAGTTCACCCCTTACAGAGGTAGCAGGTTAAAGTAGTGCCCTTGAATGAAATGAGAGCTGAAAGGTAAAGATGGACAGAGGGATTCCTTCCAGTAATGGCTGGCCTGCCAGCACTGTGTTTTGGCATCAAACAACTCCAGCCTCTCTCTAGCACCCCTCACTCAGGACTCAGTTCTTCTCAACATGATTAGGGTTGGGAAGCGATGTGTGGGCAGGAGTAGAGGAGCTCTGTCCTGCGCCTGAGTGCCCTCAGACTGGCAAGGGGCCTGAGGCCATGCCAGGGGAAATGCCCGCCTCTAGATCTCATGTCATGAGAGAGCACCTACGCGAAAGCCACTTCTCCTGTGCAGACAACAGGCCTTGCTGCAGTGACAGGGAGCAGAGGATGAATGCCCTGGTCTGTGTGTGCTCTGTACTGCTTGGAGGACACAGACAGAAGAGAGGCACAATTCACAGATTGAGGGTGCTTAGGACAAAGACTGGGCCTGCAAGCAGAATGGTTAGCCTGCCTGCAGCGCCACTATTCTGAGAATCACTGCAATTTAATCCATGTAGCTTGGATATGCAGTAGCTCACTGATATCCTGTGTCAAAATTTTTAAAAAATGTTAAAAAGAACTTGTATGGTACTCAGTACAAACTCTCTGTGTTGAATCCCTTTTTACATATATGTACAAGCATGTGCACATGCGTGCACACACACACACACACACACACACACACACACAGAACCCTTTTGTAGGCTCAGTCCAGCTGACTAGTTAGTGATTCATTTTGCCTAAACGATTTTAATCTTTCCTCTCAGAAAAGTTTATGCAAGTTTACCCTCTGATGCTAAGCAGAGAAGTAAACATTTAGTTGTGCATCCAGTTCTTCTCCTCAAGAATCTATGTAGTGCTTTTGCCCCACAGAAAGCCCAGGGGAGTGCAGAACCCCTGCACCGTCTCCCATCCCAGGGCACCTTGAGAAGAACATTCTGGAAGGGCTGTCTCAGCAGCCAGCTCCAGGCTACTAGGTCAGGAGTTCATCAGGAGACTTCTGTCAGACCCTCCTGCAGCTCCACCTGCTGTCCACTGTGGGCAGTGGAACCTTTTCAGAAGGAAGAGACCTGGCTTGCACGTTGGCCACCAGATGTCATAAGTCCTCCTGGGGTTTTGTGTATCTTACTGCCTGGACCCTGCCCATGCCTGCTTAGTGAAAAATCAATTCTCCACACCCATAATGTTTTCTACTGGGTATAGAACCCAAGTCCCCATATTTGGTCTACATCCCCAGTCCTTTTCAATTTATTTTGAGACAGTTGATAAACTGCTGGTGCTGGACTCAAACTCAGAACACCATTGCCTCCTCTTCTTAGACTGCTAGGATTATTTGAGTGTGCTGCCATCCCTGGCTTCATCCCGACTTGTGAAGGATCCCTGCGAAGTTGACAGTACGTGCGTTCTCCATGTCTCACAGTGACGAGTACAGGATAGGTTTGGAGTACAGCTTGGTGCCAGAGGCCACACTGTCTGCAAGGGAGGTAATGGCCATGTGTCTGGTGAGTGTGTGTGTGTGTGTGTGTGTGTGTGTGTGTGTGTTTCACCAGGCTGGAAAACAGATATGCAGTAGCACTGAACTAACCTCTCAGCCATATTTATGTTTGAGAGTGTCTGTGTGAATCGCCCAGGCTGACCTCAAGATTGCAGTTGTACTTCAGCCTTCCCACACTCTGCTCTGTGACTTTGTTGTTTGTTTTTTTCTTTGTACCAGGGTTTGAATGTGGGACCTTATACTTGCCAGGCAATTGCTTAAGCCACTGAGTAATCTCCCTGACCTCTCCTGTGACTTTTGAAAAAATAAGCTAATTGAGTATTATTTTACCAGAGCAAGATTAAATTTTACATTTTAATCTTGCTTATCATTTGTTTCTTTCACCAGATTTATATGTTCTTCTCTGTCCCACTTTGTGCCTATTTCCCCAGCAGAAACCCCGTCTAAACTCCTCTGAGGAACTCCTCTTTTTCAGTAGTGTCTGTATCTCACCAAGTGAACAGCAGCTCATTCTGTGTGCAGTCACTTACGCTCCAGGGATGACGTGTGCTGCCGGCCTTCCGCTGTGCTGCTGGCTGAGCAGGAGCCTCAGAGCAGCTGGGGGGCCTGGTGAGGAGGAGCCACCGCCCAGGCTGCTGTGGCCCTGGGTCCGGAAGTGGAAGACTTAGAAGGTGGCGCCTCCTGAGAGGACACACATGAGGGGTGCTTCCCCTCCACACCCAGGGGACACCACTGTCCTGACACTTGAGCGTCTGTTGAGTGTCTCAGGTCAGCTAGCTTCACTGCTACCTTTAGTAACTTTTTGTCATATTTACGGAACTATTCAGCCACCTCACATTTGCAGGCATTTCTTGAATGAAAGAACATACTTTTTTCAGTGCTAAGGATGGAGCCCAGGATCTTTGTACTGAGCTACATTTCTCACCCTTTTCTTATTTTTATCTTTTATTTTGAGGCAAGGATTTGTTCAGCTGCCAAATTACCCAAGCTAGTGTTGAACTTGGATTCCTGTCTCAGCCTCTCAGAGTACTGGGATTCCTGGTGTGTGTCACCACAACCAGCTTGAATGGGACTCTTTCACTTCTCCGCCTACTCTTCTTGCCTTTTCTCTTCCTCCTCATACTCTTTTAAAGGATACAGTATTCCACAAAGCAAAATAACAAGAATTGGAAAATGGTTGTTGTATTCCTTAATGTTATATTCAACTTAGTTGCTTAGATTACCAGACATAAACATAAAGACACAGGATTGGAAAAAAATTGTAAGAAATTAAAAAGAAGAAAAAATTTGAGAATTAAATGCTCCTTTCAATAAACCATCCTTTCCATTGAATAGGACTTCTTAATAAGATTTCTCTTTAGTTATTGTATACATAATAACAAGTTTGTGCTTTGAGAATCTACAGTAATTGTCATTGTTTTTCTGTAGGCAGCTCAGCGAATCAAGTTCCAGCCCTGTGTGAGAAAAGATCACTCCAACTTTGAGACATCTTTGAATTTTGGGAATCACTGTGTGGGTGAGGTTATTTTGTCAAACTGTGCTCAAGGGTCAGAGCTTTCTCTGTTTTCACACCAGTCATCCCTTTTGATGGCACATCAATAACAGGATTGGGCAATGTGGGATTGACTCACTTGAAGTGGCTGACAGCTGCATGACCCAGCCGCATTGGTGTATTCCAAGGCGTCTACCTTGCATGTGGACGTTCTGGCCCTGCCGAGGCCTTCTGGGCTTTGGCTTCCTGCGGGCAGCATGGTCTCCTGGGTGCGTGCTGAGGTCTGCATTCTATGCCTCTGCCATACAGATGAAGCAGCCAGGGCTCCCGAACAACAGCAGCTCACCCCAGGCAGGCAGAACAGCTCTGGCCCAGTGCTGTCAGCCCCACACTGGAGGCTCTCAGCCAGCACGCTGCAGCTCACTTCCTCCAGCTGTTCTCTCCTTGCTGCACCTCTCTGGGCCTCCATCCCTTATCCAAAGATCACAGAAGCTCATTGACCCTCCTGGCACCTGGGAAAGCAAGTTTGTCAGCAGCCAGGTGTGAGGGCCCTTTCCTTGAATCACTCTGCACCTGTTCATCACAGCTACTCTTCCCCACTGCTCTTCACTTGTGTGTAGAAACCACGGATTCTCTCACAGTAGAAACCATGCTGCTCAGGGGCTGGTTCTTTGTATGTTGTTTTGAAAAAGGGTTTCACTGTGTACTTCAGGCTGGCCTTGAACTAACCATGTAATCCAGGACAGGCTGACCTCAAACTCAGGTGCACCTTCTGCCTCAGCCTCCTGAGTGCTAGGATTAGGGCGTGTGCCACCACAGCAAGCTTTGTGCTGCATAACTCTTGTCCAGAGACTGGGAATTGCTGAGAGTTGTTCCACATTGAATTTAAGCTGCTGATGGCCAAGTGAGATTCATATAGGGTGGTTTTCTGTTTGTTTTGCTTTTGAAATGATCTGCATTTCTTTACTGTTCATGAATCAGAAAACTCTTCCTGGAATAATTATGTCTGACCTTAAAGACAATGCAACTCAGTGGTAGAGTGCATGAGGCCCAGAGTTTAGTCTCCCATACTTTAAGCACAAAAAAGGAAATACGTATGATTCTCTGTGAACAATTTCATCTAGAGGAATTTCATTTCTCTAGTCTGAGTTTGTGAAGTCCTGCCAGAGGTGAGGCCAGGGCACAGCACCGGGCATAATACTAGAGAGACCAAGTCGCCACCCTCAGGGTGCACCTACAGTCATGGTGGTGCTTGCAGGCATTTCTAGAAGTTCCCTTAGGAACATCTGTGAGGGCTGCAGTGCTAAAATGTGTTTAGTATGAGACCTGAGTTCAACCCCAGCACATGTGCACACTGTGCATGCACAGGCACAAGCACCTGCTGGTCTTGTCATGCGCATGGTCAGGTGGTTTCCGGGGCCTCAACCAAGTGCCCAGTGCTGAGGAGTGTATTTATATAGGTGTGTGCAAGGATGGAGTTCTCAGGTAGCTCATGCTAGATGTCTGAGCTGAATAACACGATGGTGCAGACTGAAAGCACAGCTTTGGTTCTTTATTTTGTTTTGTATTTAGGACATTATGGACTGGGTACACAAGGTCACACTGTGTCAGTCGGACTGGTAGTGATCCTCCTGTTTACAGCCTCCCAAGTGCTAGGATTACAGGTGTGCACCACCACACCCATTATTATTCACTGTCTCAGTGTGTCCCAGGATTGGCACTTGCATGGCAGTTCCTGGGATTGAACTCCTGGCCCCAACGTCTTCCTAGGCATGTGCTTTACTCCGCTGAGCTATTTGGCCATCTCTGCGAGCACAGCTTTGGACAGCAGTAATCCACAGCACTGTGTGCAGGCAGTGCTCATGCAGACTGTAGTGCTCACCAAACACAATCCACATAGCTCTGTGGAGGTCTAGGTCTCTTCTAGGGGAATGTTTGTTAAAGGAGTTCTTAATAAATTGGAATCCTGATGGCGAGCAAGATAGCTCAAAATACTAAGGGCCTGCTTAGGCAGTGCAGGGACTGGGGTTTCATCCCTCACACCACAAACCTTGCTGACCTCACCCCCCAGGTGTGCTGTGCTGGCCACAGAGTGTGGGATTGGTGGCACACACCTGTAATTCCTGTGCAGGAAAGCTAAAAGCAGGAGGATCACTATGAGTCTGAGCTGTGTGGAGACATTATACCAAATATATTAACATGAAGAATAGTTAAATATTTAAATACATAAATTGGAGTCCTGGAGTAAGAAAGAGGTGGTGCTCTCCGGACGAGCTCTGTGGCCTTGCTCATGAGCAGAAAGCAAGGCAGAGGCTGTTGTTGGTCCCAGCTGACTGTCCTGTCCACCCACAGAAATAGTGCACCTGTGCAGCCATGATCAAAGCGCTCTGAATAATTTGTCTTTGGCTTCAGTTTGTTACCTGTAGCTTCTCCATCACCTGTATTGAGGGCCCCTTTGGATGTTTGAGAAGGACAACTTGGAGACACCCTTGGCTTGCTGTCAGGAACAGAGTGGAAGTGCAGGTCGGACACTGGCCCGCTTTTGGTACCTGATATGAGATGAAAGGGGCTGCCCTGGCAGGACCCTGGCAATCTGTCACCCTCTCAAGCCTTGGTCTTGTTCATAGACTGTGGAGTTCAAGCCTGACTCCACAGCACAGTGCATGTCAGAGTGGAGGATGTGGAGCTGCTATTTTTCCAATAGAGCTATAGGGGGAGCCATTTCTCCACTGAAATTAGAAGCCTGTCAGTTGAAGGCTGTTGCTGCTGACTCTGGAGGATGTATGTACCTTACTTTGACATATTCAACGTGTTTATCACAGGGTCACAGTACACAGCTGGGACTTATAATGATCCTCCTATTTTAATTGTCCCAGGTGTGGGATTACAGTAGTGTGCCACCACCCTTGGACTTGGTGGCCTACCCTGTGGGCCTGACGTGTGACCAGCAGTGTTGTGGAACCAAATATTGAAACCAGGTCCCTGAGCATACCAGGCAGGTGCTTAGATGACTGAGTTGTCCCACCAGCCCACTACTCAGAGTTCTTTCTTTTGATAGAGATCACACAGTCAGAAGGGCCACCCAGCCTGCCTCTCAGAAGAGGAATTGGCTGGGACACCGGGTGTGGACCCACCTGCTGCAGCCAGGTGTGCACGGTGCCCCCTTTGCATCTTTTGGCCTTCTTTACATGCTCTGTCTCCCTCCTTCCTGTTGTCTCTCTTTGCTTTTGTTCTTTATACAGTCTCAAGGTGCTTCCATTTTTCTTGTGACGCATCCTGCTTTGCTCTTGTTACTCAGGACGGCTTTTGCTATTCTAGGTCTCTTCGGGTTCTGTATGGATGTTAGGTGTGTTTTCCATAGTTCTGTGAGGAACCCTGTTGGTATTTTGATTGTGGCTGTGTTGAACATGTTATATTTTGGAGTTATGGCCACTTTGATGGTATTGGTTCTGCCTATTCAGGGACAGAGGATCTCTGTTTTGTAATATCCTCTTCAGTCTTCTTTTCCCAGAGCACTGTAGTTTTCACTGTAGAGTTCTTTCACTTCCTTGGATATTTTCATTCCTAGCTACTTCATTTCTCCTGATGCTATTGTGTATGATATTCCTACTTTTTTCTTAGTGCACCCATTGTTGGTTTACACAAATGTTAACCTTTTGTGTCGGTTTCATATTCTGCTATATTACTGAAATTGCTTATGAATTCCAAGTTTTCTGTGGAATTCTTTGGGTCTTCTATGCATTACAAAAGTCATCCATAAATAATAATACCATGACTTCTTCCTTCCTATTTTTATCCCTTTTCTTTATATCTTTGCCTTCATGCTCTCACTAATGTTTTGAGTACTGTGGTGAGTGGAAGTGTTGATATGGGCACCCTTGTCTTGTTCATTATTTCAGAAGGAAAGCTTCCAATTTTATTTTGATGTACTATGATTATGCCCATTGTTTTGTCATCAACCACCTGGATAGATTCAGATAAGGCTCTCTAGTACCTGGTTTGTACAGGGTTTCTTGATGCAGGGGTATTGGATATTGTCAGAACCTTCTGTTTATTGCTTCTCTTCATACCATCATGTGCATTTGTCTATACTGCTACTTATGTGGTGTATTACATTTCTTGATTTGTATATATCAATCCTCCCTTGCAACAGTGGGATGCGGCTTATTTGGTTACACATGTATGATTTTTTAAAGGATGTTTTTCAATGAGGTACTAGATGATGATACTAGTCAATATTTTGTCAAGATTTATTTCTGTGTGTGTATGTACGTATGTATTATGTAGTTGGTCTACTACATAAGTTGGACTTGTAGGGATTCTCCCGTTTTTAGCCTCCAAAGCTCTGGGATTAGACATATGTGCCACCACACCCACTCTGAATTGCCTTCACAGATTGATCCCTGGCCATGAAGCTGTGCCAAAGCAGTTGTTTTAGAAACCTGAGCTGTCGGGCTGTTCCTCATTTATATTTATTGAGGACTTTGGCCTATAGTTTATATTTTTACTGAGGTTTTCTCATAGATTTGGGATCAGAATGATGCCAGCTTCCACAAAAGACTTTGTAAACACTCTTTCCTATGGTTTCATTGCAGATTTGGAAGAGTATCTGGGATATTTCACCCTCAAGTATTTTATAAAATACAGAGTAAATCTATCATGTCCTGGGGTTTCTTTTACAGGGTACATTTTTTATGAGTGTCTGTTGGTTGTTGGATGGCTGAAAGGTATTTTGACGTGTGAGGGCCCCAGGGAAAAGAAAGAGAACAGAGTTGACATTAAGAACAACAGCAAACAAAGCTCTTTATTGTTCAAATTGTATATATTGGCCAGGATCAAGGTTTCCATTCTCGTGTCTTTCTTAGCTGTGCAGCCCATGCAAGGCTGTCTGGGCAGAGTCCTGCTTAGGTAAGTGTACCCTGTTGTGCCCCTGCACTAGAGAGGGGGCGCATGTCCTCACCTGTCGTCAGACACCCCAGGCTTTGAAGTAGTCGGAAGTGGCTCTCCACACTGCCCCAGTTTCATTGCTTGTTACTGTATTGCTCAAAGTATTTATTTCTTCTGGGTTTAGTTTTTCATATTTCTATGAATCTAGGAACTGGACTGTTTCTTCAAGATTTCCAAATTTGTGGAATACAATTTTTCTGAATAGCAGTCAATTTTGGATTTTGAAAATATCTATTGGGATTTCACGTTCTTCATTGCTATTTCCAGCTCTAGGAGATTTTTTTCTCTTTGTTTCCTTAAGCTTGGCTAAGAGTTTATCTATTTTATGTATTCTTTCAAAGAACTAGCAATTTGAGTGGTTTTTTTTTGTCTCAATTTCATCACTTCATCTCTGATCTTCATAATTTCCTTCCTCAATTTCAGTTTGGGCTTGGATTATTGTTATTCTTTACAATCTTTTCATTGGGTTACTTATTTGGGCTCATTCTTTCTAAAATGAACACTGGTTGAGGTAACCTTCTCTCTTAGGAGTGCTGTCATTGGACCACATAGGTGCTGGTGTGTCGTACTGTTATCATTTGATTCCAGGAATTGTTTAGTGTCTTACTTGATTTCATGTGGGGCCCACTGTGTGTTCATGAGTGTTACTAATTTTCCAGGTATTTGTCCTTTTTCTGTGTTTGACTTCTATTTTCATTGCACAGTGGTCTGATATTAAATGTGGGGTGATTTCTCTTCTTTTCTATTTAAGCAGGCTTTGTGAACTTGTAGGGCTACGTCTTACAAATTACCACCAACTCAAACATCACGGGTGACCTCCGTGCCCCATTTATGGAAGAAGATAGCTCATTTTTAAAAATCTGTGAAGAAATATCTGAGCAGAACCACACCCTTGAACATTAGGACTTAAAATAGATTTCTACAGATTGTGTTTCCTTATGACTGTCTTCTTAGCAACACACAGAAATTTCTTAAACATAAACTAAGGCTAACTTAAATAATTCGAACACTAGCAGGTGATACACATGGAATAATACACTTGTTTCTAGAAATAATAATAAAAATATTTGTTTTTTTGTTTGTTTTGTGTATCTGGCATTTCAATTTTAATGTGCTTTTTTCATCATGGTTGACATTCTGCATATATATCTTGAACTATTTTCTAACTCTTGGTAGTACTTGGTAATTTCTCTATTATGATTTCTACTAAGAAATTTATTGCTCCATGTATATCACATTCTAGTTTTCCTCTAATTTCACTTATCCTTTGATTCATCTTAGTGACATCTGAAAGCTGTGGAATGAATTTTTCTTGCTCTCCCATCATTTTAAAGGCTTTCTGTTTTTACTGTTGATTTTATTTTTTTATTAATTTTATTGAGAAACAGCAATGACAGTTTCAAAACAGGTTAGTAGGAGAGTTTTAAGAATGAATATATTGCATATTGTTGTTTTTGTAGTACTAATTTTTCATAGTACAGGATGCAGACATAATATCCTGTCCAAACACTGTTAGTACTGATCTTTCTTCTCATTGAATTAAATTATCTGTATATCGATCATAGCTATTTTGTATATACAGATACAAAATAGTCCTTCATTTGTATCCCCTTTTTATTGTTTAGTTCTGTCAGAGATAGGTATTTCATTGCTATTTAAATATTGTAGGTTTGTGAATTCAGCAAAATAATCCAATATACTCCAGTAGTCCATAATAGTAGTGGATTATGTCAGAAATTGTCGACTTGAGGCTTTTATAGCTCAGCCTATTAATATGGCTTTACTTTTTAATACCTCATTTTTATACTTTTCTGCTGGCTGGTTAAGATCAAGATAAAGGAGGACCTATACATCAAGAAATGTAAATTTGTATGTGACAAGGTCAGTCAAATCCCTTAAGGATTTACCCTGAAACCCTGTACCGCAGTTTCTAGATCCTTTGTCAGTGTCAGCCATGTGGATGTGTCATGGACATTGCTTCAACAGTTTGATATCTTTGAAAGTTTGAGAGAATGTTTTCTCTCCATGTGTCTCTCCTTAGGCACACTCAATATCACTGATCACTTTCCTCTGTGGACCCATTATGTCCTTGATCAGAAAATTTGGTATAAAACTGGAGTTACAGGATGCTACAGTATAGGTTCTCCTATGTCCTGAGTCCTCACTGACTTTGAAAGTTAGGAACAAAATGTTATTTATCCTTGCAGCCCTTCTTTTTATCTAATTTTTGTACTGTAAACTTAAGTTGTTAAGCCTCCAGAAGAGAAAGTTAAGGGTCCAGGGAGATGGCTCAGAATAAGCACTTCCCTAGCAAGCTTCAGGGCTTGAGTTCAATATCTGGTTCCACCAAAAATAGAAGAGGTTAATTATATTATTACCCTATAACATAGGCAGTTGTGCTGAACCTCACTATCTGTATGAATATAAAACCCATTAGACATAACATGGAGCAGATATTTTTCATCAAGTATGTTTTTTGTTTTTATTTCCATCCATTGATATGTTAAACTTTATATTCCTACAGAATGTGAAGAAAAAATATTTAAAAAATAGTAATAAACAATTGCATATTTCACACATAAATTTAGAAATCTAACCATATACAGCTATAACTTTTTTTCTTCTCTCTAGTTATCATTCATTACCTTTTTTTTAAAAACAAACATTTACTTGAGAGGCAGTACAGCTGTAACTGATATGACATTAGAAGAAGTACATATTTAGAAGACTAGGAAGATAGGAATTCCAAGAATATCCCTACTATTACACATGTCTATCTTCAGTGCAGTTGGTTAGTTCACAGGTATCAGCATATATAGTTAGGCAAGGAGAGAATCCTACCGATTAACTGCTGGTCTCAAAAGCCTGCTGACGATTCTCAGGATCACTGCTGTAACCATTTTGTGCATATAAATGGATGGTTTTGCTCCTGTCATGTTTCCTAGCTTTTCTCATTGCCCTCTCTTCATTGTTTAATCCTTAAATTCACTTTTCTTTTAGTTGTGTTATACCTTTCTATTTTTATTTCTGGTGATAGAGGAAATCCTGGAGTTGTACCATATCTGAGACTTAAAAATTTCAGTTTTTCCCCATTTAGAATTATGGTACTCATTGGGTTGTCATAGACAACTTTTATCAGATTGAAGTAGAGGCCATCTATTCTAATTTTCTTTAGAACTTTGAATATGAATGAGTTTTGAACTTTGTCAAAAGACTTTTCTGCATCATTTGAGATAATCATGTGGTTTTTTGATTTGGCACTATTGATATAGCATAGCACATTTATGGATTTGCATATATAATAAATTGTCCTTGCATCACTAGGATGAATCCTTCCTGATCTTGTTGCATAATCTTCTTGATGATTTGCTGTATTGTATTTGCTAGGAATTCACTGAGGATTTTAGTATCTATGTTCATGAGGGAGACTGGCCTGTAGTTCTCTTTTTCAATTGTATCTTTACCAGGTTTTCATATCATTATAATACATGCTTGTGGGAATGATTTTGTGAGAATTGCTTCCTTTTCAATTTCATAGAAGTATTTGAAGAGTATAGGATTATATCTTCTGCACATTTCTTTTGGAATTCAGCTGGTAACCCATCAGGACCTGGATTTTTATGTGTCAGTGGGTCTTTTATTACATTTTGAATTTCGCTGGCTATTATTGTGTATTGAGAGTTCTTATATCTTCTTGACTCAGTTTTGATAATTTGTACCTTTCTCGGAATCGGTCCATTACTTCTGTATCCTCTCGTCTGTGAGAGTAAAGATTCTGAAAGCAGCTATTGATGATCTTCTGAATTTTAACTGGATCTGTGGTAATTACATCTTTTTCATTGGCATTTGTGCTTTCTTTCTTGAAGTATATCTCTGGTCCACATGGGAGAAAGAGAAGATTTATTAAGAAGATATCCCAAAATCGCCATCCCTTTTGCAGGAGATGTGGGGCCTGGCCTCCTGTGTGTGGCACTGGTCCTTGTGTTGACCTAGGCTACTTCTATGCCCCATCCTCTTGGGAATGGCAGGAAAAGCAAGGTCATCCTGAGGAACATATGCCAGTTCACTCATCTCTCAAGCTAAACTTACACTCAGCAGGAGAACAAGAGGTACCATAATGCTCACACCAGGTTGCTGCATGCCCTCTGTGTGCATCGGTTAGAGATGTGCCAATCTCAGGCCAGGGCCTGCTCTTGTGCTTTCCCCTGTGTGCTTGCACATTATTCTGGTATTAAAGAGATGCCCCACACCATGCTTTCTTGGCTGGCGTCTCAGAGATGGTGCTTTGACCTGGTTCATTTACATAGTCCATTCATGTGAGGACAGAAGGCATGGTCATTTTTCCCACAAGCAGCATCCAAAAGAGAAAATTAAAATTAAAATTTTCTATGCATGAATCTGACCTCATGTTGCCTGCTCTCATGGGCTCCTGGGCAGCTCCTGGGCTCCTGGTGGGCTCCTGGGCTCGTAAAGTCCTGCTGGGCTCCTGGGTTCTTGTGGTCCTGGTGGGTTCCTGTACTCCAGGGATCCTGGTGGGCTCCTGGCCTCCTCAGTTAAAGGGCTCATGGGCTTTTGGATTATTGGGATCATGGACTCTTGGGCTCCTGGTGCATTTCTGGGCTGCTGGGCTTTTCAACTCCTGTTGGCTCCTGGGCTCCTGGAATCCTGCGCACTGGGACTCCTGGCCTCCTGGACTCCTTGGGTCTTGCTCTCTTGGACACCTGAACTACAAGACTACTAGGTGCCTGTCGTCTCCACAATTGCTGGGTTCCTTGACTACTGGGATACTGATGACTTCCTGCTGGTTTCCTGACTTGCTATGTGCCTGAGCTCCTGGGCTCTGGAATCCTGTTGAGCTGCTGGGCTCCTGGTGGGCTCCTGGGCTCCTGGTGGACTTCTGGAATTCTGGTGGGCTCTGGGTATGCTTCTGATTTCTGGAACTGCTGAGCAACCGAGCTCCTGGTTTTCTAGGTTCCTGGTGGGCTACTCGTGGCCTCCTGGGCTCCTTATATCCTGCTTATCTCTTGGCCTTCTGGGCTCTTGGGCTCCTGGTGAGCTCCTGGATGACTTGGCTCCTTGAGGGCTTCTGAGCTCCTAGATGCTGGGTTCCTGAGCTTCTGTAGGGCCCCTGTGTTACAGAAATCCTGTGTTTTTTGCTTATTTTTTGGTTCCAGGTAGTGTCAACATGATTGATGGGAGTCCAGAAATGTAGAAGCTCAAGAGCTCAGTAACCTAGGAACCCACAAGCATACCAGGACACTAGAATCCCAGGAGCTGAGGAGCCCAGGAGCCCAGGAGTGGCTTTGAATTTGGCAAATTTGAGCTGAGGTTGAGTCCTGCTGTTTCTCTGGTGGTGCGTGACCATGCTTTCTTGGCTTGTGTCTCAGAGATGGTGCTTTGACCCGGTTCATTTACATAGTCCATTCGTGTGAGGACAGAGCAATGCTCTTCTCCTGAGCAAGGACCAAGACAGCTGTTGGTAGTATGTCTGGGCTTCCACTGCTGGGAAAAACCTCTATGTTTTTGCATAGATTACTTTTCATTGTTATGGCCCTTCTCCCTACCTTATTAATTTAGTAAATAATTTTATTTTTATGGCATGCACTTTAAGTATTTTCATTGTATAATTTGAGGTTTTGAAATATTTTGAACTTTTAAATGTTTGGGACATTTTTCTGTTTTAGAGGTTTTTTTTGTATTTTTTTATGTTAATGTTAAAGCATTTCCTTAGTAGAAGCCACTGAGCTGGTGAACAGTTAATTGTATAAGTTTTAATTCAATGTCCAGTGGTGCAGATGAAGGAAGACCCCTTGTGTTTATTTTCAGCCATTTACCTTGGTGGGAGGAGGCCAGAGTTTTGGTTAATGGTTATGTCCTCCTTATGGAATTGGCTCCCTGCCCCTGAACACGATCCTTTCTACACAGACCTACTTCCTGATTTACCTTTAGCTTTCCAGGCTACTTTTTTCTCCTGGGCCTTCCAGCATCTCCATTCCTTCTCAACCTTCTTCAGGGTACATTTTTTTTCTTTTTTGGCCAGGGCCTTTCTGTGTATTTCTGGAAAACTCACTGAGATTGTCCTATCTCAGCCTCCCATATGGTGAGATTAGAGCTGTGAGCCTTCACATACAGGTCTTTGTTTTTTTTTTTTTTTTTTTTTTTTATGCTGGTACTGAGTATTGAACTCAGGAACCAGTGCTTGGTTGCCAGGCACTTATTCTACTGAGATATGTCCCAGCCTCCCCACAATCCTCTACAGTCCATTTTCAGTCATATTCTTTTAAGCAAACTCTCCTAATTCTTGAAGAGCAAAGAATGTGCTTAAAGCTCTCTGACCCCCTTAGCATAATTATTTTACCCTTTTTATTGTGAAGACAGGATCTCACTGTGAAATTCATAGTCCCCTTGAAATTACTGTATTTATACGTCCCAGACTGACCTCAAAGTCATAGCCATCAGTCTTCCTTAGTGCCCTGAGTATCAGGATAACTTGAGTTGACTTTTAATTTAAAAAAATCTTTTGGTTTTGAAATCAGACTGTGTCCAATTTCACTCACTAAGATTTAATTTGACCTCATTTCCCTTTTACTTTCACCACAAGGGTTTTTAGCATGAGACTTGTAGCTGTGGCTGAGGCAGTGGCAGTGGAAGTCCCTCAAGGCAAGACAGCCAGGTGACAATAAAGGCCACCTGAAATCTATGGTAGTTCCCAGGATCCTGTATGTAAGAAACTCCCACGTGTGGCCTATGCCAAGCTGCTGGAGGCTGGATGACCTGAAACAGGGGTGGGGCCAGGCCCAAGGCTAGAGATGCTGGGCTTTGGAGCAGAGATCACAGGGCTGGGTGGATTCTCCCTGTGGGAGGGTGCTGGAGGCAGACTAAGTGCGGCATCTCCATTTGTTGCCTCCTTGGCCAAGTTCAGTGCTTGCCAGAGAGAGACTGTCACTGTGATGCCCCCGGGTGGGATCAAAGTTCTCTGTCTCTTAGAAGGCTAGGAGCTCGTGTGGGCATCAAGGTCATATCCGAGGAGGAGAGGATTGTGTGTGGGGGTTTTGTGTGTGGGTGTCACCACACTCTCAGCCCCTGTTTGCACAGTAGAAGACATAGCTGTAGCTGTGGCTGAGTTTCCACTGTGAGTTGTCACAGTGAACTGTGTAGTGGGAAAGGACTTCCTGCTGGTGCCAGGGAGAAGCCTAGACAGGGGAGGATTGGGTGCTCGTATTGTTTGCATGGTTGTCAATCCGTCACCAGTCATTGTCTCAAAAGTACAATGTTTAGTCTTGGCTTTGACTTTATTTCTACTAGATGTATCAAAGTGAGCTGTCTCTTACAGTTCCTGAGGTCACTAGGAACAGACCCCAGGGAAAGAGGATTGGGTGAAGATGTTGTGTGCATGGGTGTTTCCCCACTGTCAGTCTCTGTCTGGGAAGTAGATAGCTTGGCTATGGCAATGGCTGTACAGTCACTGGCATGTGTCACAGTGAGCTGAGTAGAGGGAATGTTCTTTCCACTGGTGCCAGGGAGCGGCCCAGTCATCAGTGGATTGGGTACAGCTGTTGAGTCCATGGGAGTCACCTTACTGTCAGTCCCAGTCCACGGGGAGCATTTCCCCATGGCTTTGGCTGAACTACCATTATTAGGTGGTGAAGTGTGCTGCGTTATGGAGAATGAGTTCCTTCTAGAACCAGGGAGAGGCCCAGGCAGGGGAGGATTGTCTGCGTGTGTTGTGTGCATGGTATTCACCCCCGTGCCAGTCACTGTCTAGGGAATACAGTGCTTTGTCTTGGCTATGGCTTTCCTGCCACTCAGTTGTGTCAAATGGAGCTGTGTAGAGAGAAGAGAGGTCCTGCTGGTGCCAGGGAAAGGCCCAGGAAGGAGAGGATTGAGTGCCGTTATTGTGTCCATGGGGAGCGCCCCACTGTCAGGTCTTGTCTGTGAAGTAGAGTGCTTGGTTGTAGCTGTGGCAGCGCTGCTGCTGGGTGGTATCAAAGTGAGCCGTGTAGTGGAGAATACATTCCTGCTTGTACCAGGCAGTGGCCCAGCCAGTGGAGGTTTGGGTGCCGCTATTGAATCCATGTGGGCCAACCCTCTGTCAGTCCCAGCCTGGGATGTAGAGGGTTTCACTGAGGCTGTGGCAGTGCTGCCACTGGGTGATATCAAAGTGAGCTGTGTAGAATGAACAAAGATCCTGCTGGCTCTAGGAAGAGGCCCAGGCAGCACAGGATTTCGTGCAGGTGTTGTGTCCATGGGGGTCACACGGACCTATATAGACCTCATGTTTCTATATAGACCTACTATATAGTTTCTATATAGTCTCAATATCTGTCTGCAAATTAGAGGTTTTGGCTGTAGCTGTGGCAATACTACCACTGGGTGGTATGAAATTGGGCTGTATAGGAGCAAGTGAGGTCCTGTTGGTGCCAGAGAGAGGCCAAGGCTGGAGAGGATTAGCTTCGGGTGCTGGGTCCAGGGGGATCACCCCACTGTCAGTCCCTGTCTGGAAAGTAGACTGTTTGGCTTTGGCTGTGCCTGTACTGCCTCTGGCGTGCTGTCTCTGAGCTATGAAGAGGGAAGGGAGGTCCTGCTGGCTCCAGGCAGAAGCCCAGGCTCGGGAGGATGTATTGTGTGCATGGCAGTCAACCCACTGCCAGACACTGTCTCAGAAGTAAAGCGTTTGGTCTCGGCTTTATCTTTTCTTCCGTGGTGGTGTTAAAGTGAGCTGTCTCTGACAGTTCCCCGGGTCACTAGGGACAGACCCCGGGGAAAGAGGACTGGGTGAGGACTGTTGTGCACGTGAGTCTCGCCAATGTCAGTCTCTGTCTGGGAAGTAGTGGGCCTGTGGTGCACCTCATGTTTCTATGCAGAGGTAGTTCCTGCTGTTCCTTAGTCGGTGGTTGTCTGATTTAGGGCAGTGGTGGGCAAGGCTCAGAGCTGTATCTGCTTGGCTGGGGAGCAAAGACCATTTGACGTTTGTGTCAAATGGGCTGATGGGATGCTCCCTGTGGGAGGGTGTTGGAGGCAGACTAAGTGTGGCATCTCTTTTGGGTGCCTCCTTGGCCTAAGTACAGAGCTCTTCTGGCAGAGGCTGTGGCAGTGCTGCTACTGGGTCAAATCAAAATGAGCAGCCGCTTAGACTGATAGGAACTCCTGTGGGCACCAGAGTTAGACCCCAGGGCAGGATTGAGTGTTGGAGTTGTGTGAATGGGTATCACTCCGCTGTCAGCCCCTCTCTGGGAAGAGGAGGGTTTGGCTCTGAATGTGTCTGAGCTGCCACTGTGGTTGTCACAGTGTAGTGGGAAGGAGTTCGTTCTGGTGCCAGGGAGAGTCCTAGGAAAGGAAGTATTGGGTGTACATGGTAGTCACCTCGCTGCCAGTTAGTGCCTCAGAAGTATGGTGTTTTGTCTTGGCTTTGACTTTGCTTCCAGTGGGTGGTATCAAAGTGAATGCTCTCCTACAGTTCCTGTGGGCACTAGTGATAGATCTCAGGAAAAAAGAAGTGAGTGCAGGTGTTGTCTGCATGGTTGTAACCCAGCAATCAGTCCCTGTGCAGGAAATAGAGGGTTTGGCTATGGTTATGGATGTTTTGCTACTAGGATGCATCAGAGTGAGCTGAGTAGAAGGAAGTTATGTCTCTCTGGTCCCAGAGAGAGGCCCAGATATCAGCGAATTGGGAGCTTCTATTGAGTCCATGGGAGTTACCCTGCTTTCAGTCCCTGTCTGGGAAGTAGAGGGTTTGCTTGTGGTGCTGGTTGAGCTACAACTGTTATGTGTCCCAGTGTGTGTGTTCTGTGTTGTAGGGAAGGAGTTCCTGCTGGTGCCAGGGAGAGGCCCAGGCAGGGAAGTATTGTGCATGGGTGTTATGTGCATGGTAATCACCCCAATGCCTGTTACTGTCTGGGGAGTGCAGTGTTCGGTCTTGCATGTGCCTTTCCTGCCACTCAGTTGTGTCACAGGTAGCTGTGGAGAGGTAAGGGAGGTCCTGCTGGTTCCCTTAGCAGGACCTTACAGGTCCATGCAAGAGAGAATTGGATGAAGGTGTTGTTTTTATGGCGGCCACGCTGCTGTCAGTCCCTGTCTGCAAAATAGAGGGTTTGGCTGTGGCTATAGCAGTGCTGACACAGGTTGTTATCAAAGTGAGCTGTATAGAAAGAAAGAAGGTACTTCTGGTTCTAGGGAGAGGCTCAGACAGAAGAGGACTGTGTGAAAATATGATGTCCATGGGGGTCATCCCAATGTCAGTCCCTGTCTGGAAAGTAGACTGCTTGGCATTGGCTATGCCTGTACTGCCTCTGGGTGGTATTTACGTAGGCTGTGAAGAGGAAAGGGAGGTCCTCCTGGTTCTAGGGAGAGGACCAGGCAGAGGAAGATTGGTTATAGGTGCTCCACGAATATCTGAGAGGCGTAGGGAGTGGCTGTTCCTATGGCAGTGGTGCTACTTGGTGCTGTCAGAGTGAGCTTGGGAGACTGGAAGCCACTCGCACTGGCACCCGAGGGATATCCAAGGAGGACAGGACCCTCTTGGGGGGTGGTATCCATTGGTATCACTTCATTATTGGTCTCTGCCAAATAAGCATAGGTTGTGGTAGGGGCCATGAAGTGCACGAGGGGCCTGGAAGGTCTAGTGAGAACTAGTGGGGCAAAGCAGACGTGTGCTTCCTTCTAGACCCAGGATGATCTGAATGGGCCCCAACAGCACATGGCAGGGGAGCCCAGGAGATCTTCAAGTCCAGGTCCTTTCTCTCCTTGCCCTTCTGTGTAGGAGTAGTGCCTAGAGGAACAACCCCTGGGAGATGGCAGGGGAAACTGTGTGGTGCCCCTCTGCTTTGGGCCATTCAACTTTCTGTCCTTGACCTTCCCTGTGGTGTAGGGGGTATAGAAACAGCCCCTGGGACAGGCAGGGAAGGACACGGAGCATGCTGTGTGGTGATGTTTCCCTTAGGGGCCTGCAACTTTCTTTCCTTCCTGGTTCCTGTAGGAATAGTGGCTGGAACAGTAGTTGTTGGGGCAGGAAGGAAAGAAGAGGCTGGTCACACAGCCTAGGTGGCCTGACTCTTACCTGACAGTGCACATTTAATAAAATAAAGTGCTGTCTCCTTCTTCCAAACTACATGTTCTCTGGAGACTTTATAGCTCATTTGAGGAGCTGTTGGCAGCATCACAAGTTTCCCTCCCCTAGGTTGAACAAGTGTGACCTTTCTTATTCCTGGTATTACATTCTGTGTTGTGAGCTAAGGACACTTCCTTGTTTCTTCCTGTTTCAATACTGTGTCTTCCAACTGCTTGTTCCCCATACTCTGGTAATCTTCTGGTGATGAACACGGGTTCTGGGACCTGCCCTCCTTGAGATCTCTGGCAGACCCATCCTCCCTCATATCTCTCACAGCATCAGGTGCTGCATAGTTTGCCTGGTGGCTAGAACCCTCTGGCGCTGTCCAAGAAGCCCTCAGGTGGAGCTGTATGAACTGGCAACAGCCCTGCACTTAGGCAAGCTCAACTCAGGGCTGGGGGCAAGGAGCCGCTTGGTGTCTGGACCTCTCCCTAAGAGGTTTTCAGGAAGAGTCCCAGGCCTCAGGATGAAAGCAATAAGGCCTGGCTACTCTCCATATTTCACGCCTACTTTACCCTTGTATTTATTTTTATTTGGGCTTCAAGACTTAAATAAAAAAAGATTTATATAGCACCTGGCATAACCTTTTCTCTCACTCTAGAAAGGTGTTCCCCCAGTCTTTTTGGATGAGAAGTGTGAGACTTGCAAGTTAAAGTACTTTCCAGAAATGTCTTCATACTTGTGGTGTACAAGGTTGTTGAAAAGCACTGTAGCCCTCCCAAGAGGGGTCTCAAAAACTATGAAGAGGAAGGGAGGTCCTGCTGGTGCCACGGAGAGGCCCAACACAGGGCAAGATTGGGTGAAGGTATTGTGTCCATGGGGTCACCCCAATGTCAGTCCCTGTCTGGAAAGTAGAATGTTTGGCATTGGCTATGACCATACTACTTCTGGGTGGAATCTAAGTGAGCTGTGAAGAGGGGTGGGTGGTCCTCCTGGTTCCAGGAAGAGCCCCATGCAGGGAAGGATTGGGTGCTGGTATTGTGTCCATTGCAGTCAAACTGCTATCAGTCCCTATCTGGGAATTAGGGTTTCTATGTGGCTGTGGTGGTAGTCACACTAAGTGGAGTGAAAGTGAGCTGTGTAGAAGCAAGGGAGGTCCCGCTGGTGCCACAGAAATACAAAGGGATCAGAAGATTGGGTGCAGATGCTTTGTCCATGGGGGTTATGCTACTGTCAGTCCGTGACTGAGAAGTAGAGAGAGTGGATGTTCCTCTGGCTGTGGTGCTACTGGATGCTGTCAGAGTGAGCTTAGGAGACTGGAAGGCACTCCCACTGGCACCAGGAGGATACTCCAGGATTACAGCATCCTTTTGGGTTGTGGTGTCCATTGGTGTCACTTCACTATTGGTCTCTGTCTAGTGAGCAGAGGTTGTGATGGTGGTTATGAAGTGGAAAGAATGGCTTGGAAGGCCTGGTGAGCTCAAGAAGGGCACAGTGGATGTGTGCTTCCTTCGAGACCCAGCATGGTCTGAACTGGTCCCAGTGGTAGATTGTAGGGGGGGCCTGGGAGATCATAGAATCCTGGTCCTTTCTGTCCTTGCTCTTCTGTATAGGATTAGTGGGTGGAGGAACAACCCCTGGGACAGGCAGGGGAAGCTGTGTGTTGTCATTGTCCTTTGAGCCCTTCGAATTTCTGTCCTTGGCCTTCCCTGTAGGAGTATTGGTATAGTAACAGCCCATGGGACAGGCAGGGAAGGACAGGGAGTATGCTGTGTTGATGTTTCCCTTAGGGGCCTGAGACTTTCTTTCCTTCCTAGTCCCTTCAGAAATTTCAGGTGGAACAGCAGTCCCTGGGACAGGAAGGGAAGTAAAGGCTGGACTCTTACCCAACAGCATGCTGTTAATAAGATGGAGTGGTGCCTCCTTCTATGGAACTACATGTGCCCTGGTGGCCTTATAGCTTTATTTGTGGTGGTGGTAGCAGCATCAGAAGTTTCTCTCCCCTAGACTGCAAGAGCGGGACCTTTTGTGTTCCTGGGACTACACCCTCTGTTGTGAGCTCAGGACCCTACTTTGTTTCTTCCTGCTTCAATATTGTGTCTGCCAGCTGTTTGTTCCCGGTGTTCTGGGAAACTTCTGGGGCTGAACATGGGTCTGGGACCTGACCTCCTTGAGATCTCTGGTGGAACCTTCCTCCCTTGGATTTCTGGTGAACCTGGCCTCTCTTGTTTCTCTGGCTGACATGTCTTCCTAGGATCTGTGGAGGACTCGTTCTCCCCCATGTCTCTGGCAGGCCTCGGGTGCTGCATAGTTTGTCCAGTGGCTAGAACCATCTGGCGCTGTCAAGGCAGCCCTTAGGTGGAGCTGTAAGAACTTTAGTGGTGATGACACTGCGCTTAGGCAAGCCCACACCCAGGTCTGGGGGCAAGGAGCTGCTTGGTCTCTGGACCTCTCCCTGGGGAGATTTGCAGGAAAAATCCTAGGCCTCAGGATATAAGAAATCAGGCCTGGCCACTCTTCATATTTCATCCCAATTTTACCTTTGTATTTATTTTTATTTGGGCTTCAAGACTTATATAGCACCTGGGGTAACCTTTTGTTTCAGGCAGAAAGGTGTTCCCTCAGTCTGTTTGGATGGGAAGTGTGAGACTTGCAAGTCAGAGTACTTTCCAGAAGTGTCTTCATGCTTGCTGTTTACAGGGTTGTTGAAAAGCACTGTGGCTCTTCCAAGAGCTCAAAAGCATCCTGTGAGCCATGGCATTTGCAACATTGTGCAACCTGTGGGGGAAGAAGGTCCCTGTACCACTGGGAAGGATAATAGGCACTGAGCCCCACATGCTGACTGATTGGGCGCAAAAAGCATGTGGGTTTCTCTCCCTCCACTAGTGCTCTATGAGAAAACAGCCTGCACATGAGCTATAGCATCCAATTAGGGACCAGGGCACCATGGCCAGGGGCTATCAGGCATGGGCCCTGATCTTATATGAGGGTGGAACCTGGGGAGCGTGCTACCTATAGGAGCAGCCACTGCATGACTGGGAAGCTGTTGGGTCAGAGCTTGTGCATCTGCCCACCTTTACCCTGTAATAGAAGAGGAAAGTAATCAATCTCATCCATCCAAAAATGTACCATTCAGTTTCACTTCTTTGATTCCAGAAGTCACATCCTGCCTTTTCCTGTCATGTGTCTTCAGTCTGAAGACATTTCTTTGTGTATTTCTGTACCATGTTTTCTAATGATAAATCTCTCCAGTATTTCCTTGCTCTTTTAACCTTTGTATTTAATTTTATTTGGGCTACTGCACACATTTCAGCCCTGAAAGACATTCTTTTGGTCTCTTCCAATGAGAAGTCTCAGACTTGCAAGTCGAAATTTCCTTGCATTGGCCCTGTCATATTCTCAGAGCATGCTCCAGTGGTGTCTTCATGCTTGTTGTGTTTGTGGTTGTTGAAAAGCACTGTAGCCCTCCCCAGCACTTTGGGAAAGGCTGTGGACTTGTATTGCAGGAGGCCAAAAAGGGGGAGCCATGATTACCATGTTCCACCTCAGGTACTTCTGTGAAATCTTCCAAAGAAGATTCTGTGCATGTGTGTGTGTGTAATATTTTTTTTTAGTCCAAGTTTGCAGCATATGATTACTTTCATTGTGGGCATGTGCACAGGTAAACCACATTGATGTGCTCTTGTGAGCAAGACAAAGAGCTTTTGGTCAAGCACAATGGGCTAGGAATGCAGTGGCACTAGTGCAAAAAAACAGAAAGTGAAAAATATCAGTCTAGAGCCTGAGAGCACTGGCCAATTGGACTTGAAAGTCTTGGTGCTGCCTGTCGGGAGTGACTTGGTTTGGGGATATTGGCTGGTCAGTGGAGTAAGAAGAGAGGTGGCTGGCATGGTGGCCTGGCCTGGCCTGACCCTCTACTGTATCAGAGGTGCTGATCTGCCTAGGAGTTGGGACAGTGGGTGAGGTATTTAGGGGCTGTGTCATGGGCAGAGTAGGAAATCAATGCTGCAATGGAGACCATAATGAAGTGGGTCTGAGAATTATTTAATAGTAACCAATTATTTGATCCCTGGTACCTGTATGGCAATACATCCCATCCCTGTGTGCTCTAAGCCAGGCACAGAGATGGAATGTGGTGGTGCACACCTGAAATCCCAGTGCTGGGAGGCTGAAAACAGGAGGATCACCGAGTCCAGCTACATATTGTGAACCTGGATAAAGGAACTCAAAATAAAAATTAAAAAATGAACGAATTGGCTTTCCATGTATACCTCTGAGCCTGTCCAAGGACTAGGATTAATGTCTAAGGACACAGCTGAGGATGCCTAGCTCTAACTTCAGTTAAGTGGAAGGAGATTGCAGCTGCAGGCTCCACACTCTATGTTAATGTGAACCGAAATGTAAGATAATTGTCTTCATTGATATCGTTTACTCCTTGGGAATCTATTTCCCAATGTCCTGCTAATTTATCACTCAGATTCCCCTGTTTTCTTTGACATCCCTCCTCTTTGTCTGAAAACCAAATTAATGCAGGCTGCCCAGAGAAACCCTTAACCCTAAAGAATCTCAAATAGTGTTAGAGCATTGTGAACCTGCTGGAGCGCTCAGATCATATCACTTGACTTTGATTTAAGCCAGTGCTGTCTACTTATTTGGGACTTCTTGGCCTGACCGACTGATCAGTAACTAAGAGGTAATATGAACTCACTCTGTGTGGAATGCACCTTGGCCAGTGAGGGGCTTTCATGCGAGGAAAGCTCAATCTCGAGAAAGAATTTGCAGGACCATAGCTCATGGACTAAAGTGCCTGGTTAGTTAGGTAAGTTTAGGTAAGCACAGGGCATGAGGTTCCATCCCAGGCATCACATGCAGCACTAGGGAAGGCCCAACAGGCCAGAGTCTGGACATTGTGGCACACTCCTATAATGCCAGTGCTGGAGAGGGTGAAAAACATTGTGTTCGCTCCATGTGTAGGTATAGACTTTTCTTCCAAAACAAAAATGTAATGACTTGTCAAAGTGGCTGAGTGAAAAATGATCCACTGTTCTAGAGACAGTCACACAGACCCAAGCCAAAGTGCCAGTGTAGGAGAGGAAAGAACCAACTTTAGAAGGGGCCAAAGTGCTGGATTGGGAACACATACCCCCAATCCCAGCACTCTGGGAGGTGAGCCAGGAGAATCAAAAGCTTAAGCCAGTCTGGGCAATTTAGGGATTTATTGAGAGCCTGTCTCAACATAAAGAAATGAAAAGGCTATGGCACTAGCACTATGAAAGGCCCCAGGTTCAATCCCTGATGTTCCACTCACAGTGTGTATGCATAGGGTGGGATCAAAAAGAAGAAAATGGCACTGTGGGAAGTCTAAGTGAGCAAAGAGGAGAGAGTTAAGAGGAGCTTGTGAAGTTGACCTCACATTTCAATGCCAGTTCACAAATGTTTTTGAGTCTGGTCCTGGTAACTCATGACTATCATACGTAGCATTTGGGAGGCATAGTCTGAGGCCAGAGCAAATACCATACCAAGATGCCCACTCCAAAAAGAAAAGAAATATGGTTTTCTGGTTGTGGAATCAAGGAAGGGTATGGGAGGCCACTTCTGGAGCCTTTGGGGCTATTTGGAAACACAGTGTCCTGGCACATGGTCCTGAGTCTAAGGCTTCCATGAGATTCCTCCTTTTGCAAAGGGGCTGAGCAGCAAGGGTGTGTGGGGTTCTAATGGGTCAACTCACATTTTAGACTATAAGTTTAATTCCTGTAAACAAGGTTATCTTACAGAGATGTTTTCAAATGGAAATTAAATGGGCTTTAACTTCGTGTAATCACATTTTAGACTCTAAGTTTAAGTCTTGTGTTTTCTGTTGTGTAAAAATATACACTCACCAACTGCTCTAAGTTGTTTAGAAACTAGTGGCTGTGCCTTGCTGCTTGCTAAGATAAAATTCCTACCTCATTAATTCCTGTAAACAAGGTTATCTTACAGAGATGTTTTCAAATGGAAATTAAATGGGCTTTAACTTCGTGTAATCTCTGGGTATGCAAGGCTACATTTAAGTACTCAGGTGCAAGATAACCAGAATCTAAAAGCCCCAGGAAATTTAGTTTGAGTAGTGGTTACAATGACCCTGAAAATATTATCTTTTGTTAGACAATGAATTTGTATACCAAAGTGAATGTGGTTCCATGTTGTAAAAGCCCCCCTGCTTCCTGGGCTAGCTGTCTTTCGTTCCTCTCCTGTGTGAGAGATGAGTGGGGGTGCTGAGCTCAGTAATAAATGCTACTTTTAAATTGCAATCTGGCTTCTCATCTGGTTCATATTTTGAGCGACCCATCTGGTACCCCCTTTTCTGGGGAAAAATCTGAGGAACCAGAGTTTTTGTAAACTTTTCCAGGGGAGACTTTCTGGCCCCCGGGTGGTCTCTGAAAACTTACAAATTTTATCATTTGAACCTCAAAGTCATCTGTAAGTTCTTACCAGGAAGGCATTTGTACCTGCATCTATATCTGTTCTGTTCAGGTGCCCATCTGGGAGTCCTAGGCAATATTATACATAATGATAGCCCATGGACTCAAATCCCTCTTTGATGGGGCATCAGAGTCTCATATGTTTTTCTTTCATTTTTGTGTGTTTCAGTCAATTGTTGTTTGTCTAACAACTATGTTTCAGTCTCCTTCTGTTTCTGCATCTTTGTTGCCCCTGTAATGTACTTTTCAGGATTTCAGACAATGAGCCTCAGAGTTTAGAGGCTCTGTGTCCCCCAGCAAACATTGAACCTACTGAAAATTGGAATGGTTCTCCTCCCCCTAGGCTGCTTGGCATCCAGGAAGCTCTTCTAACATTTCTCTTACCAGATTCGGAGAGCCATATTTGGAACTCTGGGATACCCTAGCAGATTCCTTACATTTAGGCTTGGATTGATCTTGTCCATGACCCTCTGAAGTGGTTCAAGGTTTGCTGTTCTGGATGCTGTCCCCAGATGACCGGCCAATCCCACATGGTCACACTGGCAGTTCCAACTCATTAGAAGCAGCTGTGGCACCTGACCATCACTCTCAAAACCTGCTCCTTCCACTTGCTACCCAGTACACAGATAAATTCATCATGTAGTTGCTAATATGTTGGTCAAAATGTGTTGGTAAATCTAAGCTAAAACATGGAAATGTTGTAAGGTTATGATATTTCTTTAATGGGACATTGACTGCTTTGTATTTGTCTGTGTTGTATTCAAACCAGTTGCTAAATGTACTGATATTCCTTGCTTGACTTTAGAAAATAGCACTAGAGAAAATAATGTCAGTAAGCCTCCTAGTAGATTTTATATACATTTCTGAAAAATGGACTTTTAAATGTAGTCCCGACTTAGGCAATCTTTACATGACCCTGATAAGTACATTGATGCCTTTAGAGGATTTCTTTAGACTTACAAACTAGATTGGAAAGATGTAATGTTAAACTTAAATCAAGGTTTGACTTCTATGAAAAGGCAGGCAGCATTACAAGCTGATATTACATTTGGAGATAAATGTCATACTGTTAATTTTAAGCAACCAGAAGATAGACAGCCAGTCTATCTTGGTTTAGCTGTAAGAGGAACTACCTGCTCCCACTGAAGCCCAAGCAGTCAGACCCCTGCTGTCCTAATAGCCAGGCAGGAGACTGTAATACAAATATTTTCTAGTATGTACTCGTGAAGTTCTAAAAAGAACTAAAACCAAGCCTTCAGTTATTAAATTTTAGCTATTTACCAAGAAAAAGATAAATATCCCTCTGATTTCTTAAAATGTTTAATAAAAAACTGGTAAAGCATAGTTCTTGACATGCCAATTCAGTAGAGGAACAGATTACTTTTTCAAATCAGTTCATTACTCAGTCAGCTCCAGATATTAGAAAAGAGCTATAAAACATAGCTTTTGCTCCAGACAACTCACATGATACTTTATAGGGCACTAAGGAAACAATGTGCTATAATCAGAACTGGGAGAAAGCCAGGGAGAAAAAGCAAAGAGATCAAAACTGGCTGCCTTTTATGCAGCCTCGAAACAGACCCTAAGTCTGATTCTCTGAGCTCCAAGAAGAGCTCAACAGCAATGAGATTCATCTGTTGATGAGAGTCATCTTTTCAGAAGCCAAGACAGCATAAGAGGGACTGCCTTAAGAGGCCCACAAGCCATGCCCTGACTGCCAAGGCAGCCATTAGAAGTGAGACTGCACTCTGAGGCAGAGACCCCAGAGCTCAGACTCAGCTTCCCAGATGGTCCAGTAGGACTAAAGGGCACAGGGCCTGCCTCGTCCCTCTGGCCAGACTGTTATCTCTACCGTTCATCTTCATGCAGGAGCCCTGAGTAGTCATGACTAAAGGAAAAAACCAGTCTTTTTCTGGATATTGGCACAGGTCTCTTTGTCCTTCTCCAACCCTGACCTTCCAGTCATCCTCATCTTGCTTTAGCTGTAACTAAGATACATTGTTCATGTAAAGATAAAATCCAGTCACTGTAAAAATGTTCTAGACACACTGTCTACACAGCATCAAATAGCTTTGGGCCTATGGACAGAGCCAGGTCTTGTCTTTAGAACATAAAACTCAGAGACACAGTGTTAAAAGGATAACTCCCTCTATATTGCCCCTGGCTTATAATAGGGACTGTATCTGAAACTCTGAATGGGACATTGTCTTAATCTGCCTGAATTCTGTGTATTTCATAATAAGTATAGTAAGATAGCCTGGTTGATTTCTGATGTACCTCAGGTATTTTATGCTGATAGTCAACAAAGTGCAACTAGAAAAATATGCCAAGCTGTACTTAAATTACTTAAAGCATTGACAGTAAAAATAAGGTATTAATCTGGATTTCATACATTCTCAAAATTTAGAGATAATTATAAGTATAGTTAGAGAGACATAGCAAACTTTTAGACTCCATAAGTTGCTAACCTCAAAAAGTTCATACATTTACCTGTTAGCTCAAATGCTTTTGCTTTGATTATATGTGCTGTCATTTCTCAGAAAATTTGTTCTTTCTTAGAAGATACCAAAACCCAGGTAATCAGTCATACAGGATAGCAAATATGCTTGATTACATTTAGGTTCCTTTCACTGGGATCCACCGGATTTTGTCTATAGAGACATAGTGAGGCCTTAACTCTCTACCTCGTACAGCCCAGGTGAGTTGAGTCTTCTCAGGGTTTCCCACCTTGCTACAGGAGGCTATCTTCACATTCCTTGGGCAGGGCAGATTGCCTTCAAAGATGCTTCCTCTATCAGCCTAATCCTATGTCAGGAAATCCACTACAGGGGAAGTTGGCCTCACAGTCCTTGAGCAGGGCTTCCTGCATGAGGCCTTACATCCAAAAAGTTATACCTTGCTCAGTGGGCCCCAGGTATCTGATACAAGCAGCAAAAGCAAGAAGAGTTTCCAGGAATGAATTGGTCTCAGTTATGGTGTCTCATAGTAGAGAGTATATAGAATGGAATTATAGATGGAAAATAAGAATGGTGACAGTAGTAGCCTACAGGAAAGAAGGTCAGTCAGGAAACAGGACAAAGTCATGCTTCCCTGGATCCAGACAGAGACAAGGGACATTTCAAGCAAAAATTGTCCAAACCTGCTACAGAAGGAAAAAGAAAGTGTTCATGATGGAGTCAGAGGAAGTTTCTAATTGAAGTGGTCATGAGTCTTCCCCTCTCGGCTTGAGGAAACCCATGTTCTCAGATAATATAAGGAGAAAGCCAGTAGATGCTCATGCAGATTTTTCAGTTACCCAGCCCCACTTGCCAATCAGAAAGTACTCAGTGTTTTCCATAGGCCTGGTGATTAATGTGCCGCATTACCCAATTTCCATGGAAGATAAAAGGGATTAAACCAAACGTTAAAAAGATATCTGTTAATAAATCTACAAAATGTTCTGACTAGTGTTTTTGTAATTACAAACTCTAAAATGTTATTGCATTGTAGATCTGCTAAGTGATTACTGTATCTTGTTGATGTTATTTTTTGGCCTATGCATATGTTATGGTTTCTTTGGCTTTGCCTCCTCCAGATTTAAAGGTATTCCACCTACCCAAGATAAAAATATCTGGTATCTATTGTGGACCTTTGGGTAGAACCTCTGGAAGGTATCTCTGACTGTAGATCAACAGCTGCGACCCCTTTCAACCTGAAGAAAACAGAGTGGTCATTGACCATACTTCCCTCATGGCAGTTTAGGTTACTTCTCCAGAGGGGAAATGTTGCAGGCAGCCAAGTTAGGTAAAAATATTATAGGTAGTCAGATAGGGCTATGCCCTTAAGGAGACAGAATTCAAGACATGGTGACTACAGTTTGAGAGAGACAGATGCTTTCCAATGTGGGCTCAAGACAAAAAAGGAAGCCTGCTGATATCATGGCTCAAGAGATGGCACAAAAACCAGTGGGGCCACGGGAGATACTGCCTGTTCTCCAATCTTGAGTTATAGAAAAATCTACCTACTCAGACTTGGTTGTTAACTAATGTTCCTTGCTCTTTGAGTAGATTAGCAGTGGTGACCCCATGTCAAAAAAATTTGATATCACCACAAGGAGCCACAAGTGTGTAAGACTTGAGAGATTTAAGCATATGCTATGATATTTAGCATTGCTAAAAATATTTTCTTTGGTGAAATAGCAGAACAACATGTAAAGCAATTAGGGTGTAACATAGCCAGAGGGGAAAAAATTGACTCTAGACATTTGTCAAAAAGAAAAATAGACTATTCTCAATGCCTCCTTGTATAAAAGACTTGATACCTGCCTCAATTGGTCCGGTTCCTTTGTTTCTCTTGGCTCTATTGGGACCTATTTTATAAACTGTTTAACTAACTATATAAAACAAAGAATCCAGACTATGAGATTAATGGTGCTGCAGTCTAACTACAAACCCCTTATGTCCCCAGGACAATTATAACAACTCGGAGGTTTTAGCTGAATCAATGACTTGATTCCCAGATACAACCATATAATGCATCAACTCACATGTTAGGATACAAATGTAAATCTTTTGTTTTCTGTTGTGTAAAAATGTATGCTTCCCACTGTTATACATTTTTTAGTAACTAGTGGGTGTTTCTTGCTGCTTGCTAAGATAAAATTCCTACCTCACTAATTCCTGTAAACAAAGTTAGCTTACAGAAATGACTTCAAAAAGAAATTAAATGGGCTCTAACTTCATGTCATCTCTGGGTATGCAAGGCTGCATGCAAGTACTCAGGTGCAATAAAATCAGAATCTAAAACAAAGCTCCAGACAATTTAGTTTTAGTGGTTATAATAACCCTGAAAACATTATCTTGTATCACACAATATGTTTACCAAACTAAATGTGGATCCGTGTTGTAAAAGTCCCCCTGCTTCCTGAGCTAGCTGCCTTTCAGTCCTCTCTTGCGTGAGAGCTAACTGGGAGACATGAAATCAGTAATAAATGGTCTTTTAAATCCCAGTCTGGCTTCTGATCTGGTTCCTATTCTGAGCAACCTATAACAGGGTCAGGCACACTCTCTGTGGGACAAGGCCCCAGGCTAACCTGCAGGAAACCACAGGGCCTGGTAAAGTATCCTCCCTGCCCTTTGATGACTCCAAGCTTTCTCCTGTGGACACAGAAATCATAAACCTAGAAACGTTTCTGAAAGCATTAGTATTTAGGAAATGCTGAGTGCCATTGTTTTAAGTGAGCTGCAATCTAGGAGAAGAGAGATTTAATGCCTGAAATGTTCAGTGGAAAAAAAGGAGTCAGTGGAGACCTTTGTATTTTCTCTGGTCTTTTCTCAGGGAAACCTTTCCTAGTACAGAAGTGGGAAATGCTACAGCTTGAAATGCTTTTTCCCTAAGGCATGCCCTTTGCAGTTCACCCTGGGCCTGCTGTCTCTTTTCTGCA
>PVKA01007960.1:62325-75444 GCA_004027165.1 Ctenomys sociabilis
AGCAGAGAGCGCTCCCTCCCCTTTAACCTGTGCCTGCACTTTGCAGGAGAGCTTCCCTGGCCTCGCCTATTGCTCTCACTGTAAGTGCGCATCAGCTTCACAGAGCTCCAACTTACCGAGGATCCCAGCTGCGGGTAGGAGGGGCGAGGCGCACATGCAGCCTCCTAACTGCCTCCTCTGCCACACCACGCCTTGTTGATGAGGTCTCACCGTTCCCTTCAAGTGAACTAGCCTACTGCTTACACTTGCATGAATAGCTGAACAAATGCCAGAATCAGAGGTGTCAGGACTATCCCAGCACACAGGGCTGGCCTGGCTCCTGAGCACATCCTTCCCTTCGCTGGATACAACATGCAGAACATTACTCTGAAGGTATGAGTGAGGCCCCATCTACAGCAATTATCCCCTTACTGTGTGGGAGCAGCACAAAATGCAGGTGGGAGGAGGACTCACATGTCTATGTGCTATAGGATGACATTCCCCTTGGCACACACGTGTTGGCACTGTGAAGTGTGTGGCCATGAATTGTGCAATACGCAGGTGAAAGAAGAGCTGGCAGCAGAGCTTTGGCAAATTACTGACCCAGCAAGAACTTGGTCAAACTTGAATATAAAGTAAGGGCTGGGATGCAGGTAGTGCAAAACCCAAAAGAAGATGATGAGGGAGAAGAGGGGAGGAGAACAGCAGCCATGCCAGCAGGCCTCTCCTCGTGCTCATGCTGTGGAGATACAGATTCACGGAGACCAGACGCTGATTTGTCATAGGATAAGGTTTAGATGGCAGCGTGTGCATCTGGCAGGAAGCAGTGTGATCTCACTTAGCATGGAGAGCACCGCTTCCCTGTCAGGGCTCGTGGGGCACCTTCACCAGGCTTGCCGACAGCTCTGGGCCCCGAGCTAGATGCCTGCACCTCCACCTCAGCTCTCCTTGAGCTTCACCTTTTTTTTTTTTTTTTTTGCATTTTGGGCTGTACCAGGCTCAAATTGAACAGAGACTGAGAACAGATGGGTTAGAATTTAGGGAACCTTTATGAGCTGGTCGGGTGGCTTGCCAGGGATCTCCATGCAGAGAAGCGCCAACCAGCCCCGAATCAGAGGTAAGCACAGTCCTTTCTAGAAAGAAAACCACATCCTTCTGGGCACAATAGCAAGTTGTTTGTGACTACGAGGTTTTCACAGTTTTAGCAATAAGCAGAAATTGCCCCAGATGAAGCCTGGTAAGCAAGCTGATTTAACAAGATATGGTCAGGATGGAAACATATATTTTCAGATTAGATCCCAGGAAGCCACAAAGCTCCTCCTGGCAATTTCCCAGAGGTATAGCACAAAATGCAGGTCACCTCTTACGGAGGTAGCAGGTTCACAAATTAGTGCCCTTGAGTGAAATGAGAGCTGAAAGGATAAGAGGGGCAGAGCAGTTCTTTCCAGTGATAATTGGCCAGGCAGCATGGTATTTTGGCATCTAACAACCCCGGCCTCTCTCCCAGCACACCTCACCCAGGATTCAGTTCTTCTCAACAGGATCAGCATTGCTGGGCCATGTGAGACAGTGCCAGGGGAAGTGCCTGCCTCTAGATCTCATGTCATGACACAGCACCTACAGCTGCTCCTACAGAGACAGCAGGCCTTGCTGTGGTGAAAGGGAGCACAGGTTGAATGCCCTGATCTGGCCTCTGTACTCCTTGGAGGACACAAACAGAAGAGAGGCACAATTCACAGACTGAGAGTGCGTAGGACAAAGACTGGCCTGCAAGCAGAATGGTTAGCCTGCCTGCAGCGTTGGTCCTCGGAGGCTGACACAGGATCACTGTACTTTTCAGCCACATGGCCTGGATATGCAGTAGCTTAATAAAACCCCGTGTCAGAATTTAAAATAAAACGGGATAAAGAACTTTCATGCAGCTCTGTGCAGACTCCTTGGATTGAATCCCTGCATGTGCCCACACATGCACACACAGACACACAAAACTTTTTAAGATTCAGTCCAGCTTACCAGTTAGTGATGCATTTTCCCTAAAAGATTTTAATATTTGTTCTCAGAAAGGTTTATGCAAGTTAAATTTATGCACTAATGCTAAGAAGAACATAGGTTTAGTTGTACATCCAATTGTTGTGCTCAAGAACTTATGTGGTGCTTTTGTGCCACAGAAAGCACAGAGGAGTGCAGAACCCCTGCACCATCTCGCATCTCAGGGCACCTGAGAATATCATTCTGGAAGCTCCAGGCTACTAGGTCAGGAGTTCTTCATCAGGAGACCTCTGTCAGACCCTCCTTCAGCTCCCCCTGCTGTCCACTGTGTGCAGTGGAGACATGGCCAGCACTTTGGCCACCAGATGTCATTAGTCCTCCTGGGGTTTTGTGTATCTTACTGCCTGGACCCTGCCCCTGCCTGCCTAGTGAAAAATCAGTTCTTCCCACCTATTATGTTTTCTACTGGGTATAGAACTCAGGTCCCCATATTTGGTCTATATCCTCAGTTCTTTTCAATGTATTTTGAGACAGTTGCTACACTGCTAGGGTTGGACTCAAACTCAGAACTCTGTTGTCTCATTTTGTAAGAGGGGTAGGATTATCTGAGTGTGCCATGCCTGGATTCATCATCCCTTTTCAGGGAGCCCCACAAAGTTGAGAGACTTGCCTTCTCCAAGTCTCACAGTGACCAGTACAGGTTAATTTTGAATGGAGTGCAGCTTGATGCCAGAGGCCACACTGCCTGCAAGATGTGTAAAGGACTTCTGTCTGGTGTATGTGTGTCTGCATGTGTGTGTGTGTGTGTGTGTGTGTGTGTGTGTGTGTGTGTGTGTATGTGTGTGTTTTACAGGGTTTGAACCCATAGAGGCCGTAGCACTAAGCTACACCCTCAGACATTTTTGTTTGAGACAGTGTCTTTATGAATCTCCCAGGGTGGCCTCAGCTTACAGTTCTGCTTAAGCCTCTCCCACACTCTGCGGTATGAGTTTGTTGTTTTGTCTTTTTTTTTTCTGGTACCAGGGTTTGAACTTGGGACCTTACACTTGCCAGGCAGGTACTTAAACCACTGAGTGATGTCCTGCGACTTTAAAAAATCAGCTAATTAAGTATTATTTTACCAGATCTATGACATTTTAATCTTGCTTATCATTTGTTTCTTTCACCAGATTTATATTTTCTTCTCTGTCCCACTTTGTGCCTACTTCCCCAGTAAAATCCCCCTCTAAACTCCTCTGAGGAACTCCTCTTTTTCAGTAGTGTCTGTATCTCACCAAGTGAACAGCAGCTCACTCTGTGTGCAGTCACTTACGCTCCAGGGAAGACGTGTGCTGCCGGCCTTTCGCTGTGCTGCTGGCTGAGCAGGAGCCTCAGCGCAGCTGGGGGGGCCTGGGGAGGAGGAGCCACCGCCCAGGCTGCTGTGGCCCTGGGTCCGGAAGTGGAAGACTTAGAAGGTGGCGCCCCCTGAGAGGACACTCGTGAGAGGTGCTTCCCCTCCACGCCCAGGGGACACCACTGTCCTGACACTTGAGCATCTGTTGAGTGTCTCAGGTTAGCTAGCTTCACTGTTACCTTTAGTCACCCTCTGTCACATTCACACAACCATAGGGCCACCTCCCTTTTGCAGGCATTTCTCACATGAAAGAACATACGTTTCTCAGTACAGGGTTGGAGCTCAGGATCTTTGCACTGAGCTACATCTCTAAATCTCTTGTATTTTTCACATTTATTTTGAGGCAAGGATTTGTTCAGCTGCTAAATTATCCAAGCTAAGCTTGAACTTGGATTCCTCTGGCCTCATCCTTTTCAGAGTACTGGGATTCCAGGTGTGTGTCACCACAGCCAGCTTGAATTCGACTTCTCCTTCTCTCTGTCTCCCTCTCTCTTGCAGAACCAGGAATTGAACTCATGCCCTTTTGCTTGCCAGGGAAGCACTTATTCTACTGAGCTGTCTCCATATCCTCTTCTTCTTTTTCTCCCTGTCCTTCTCCTTTTCTTCCTCCTCTTTTCCTTTTCTTCCTCCTCCTCTGCTGCCTTTTCTTCTTCTCCTTCTCCTCTTCCTTCTTCTTCTTGCTCCTCTTCCTCCTTCTCCTCCCCTTCCCCTCCTCCTCTTGTGTCCTCTTCTTCTTTAAACAATATAGAATTCCAATAATCAAAGTAATAGGAATTGGACAATGGTTGTTGTGTTACATAATGTTATCTTCAAATTTGTTGCTTACCACACATAAACAGTCAAAAATGGTAAAAAGAAAAAAATTTTAAGAAAGTAAAAAGAAAAAAATTTAAGCATTAATCCCATTAGCATGTGATAAAAATCTTCATCCATGGAAAATGATAAAATAATATCTACAAGCAGTCTAAACTATTACTGTGGATATGGAAGATCTTCAGAGACAACTGCTGTTATCATCACAACAGAGCTGCATTTGATACCAAAGTTAAAGATTAAGATCAGTTTGTTGGTGCTATTTAAGAAAACAAAACTGGATTCATTTGCATATCTCAAGCCTCATTATGTTTTTATGTTGGAATTGGTGTACTCATTCTCTTGCTTGTAATACTTCTCATAAAAGTGTGTCATGGAAGATCCTCAGCCCAGCAACATCTAGGGGCTGTACAGCCATGACTGACTCTGCTACAATTTCTTCAATGCAAAGAAGGGGGAACTGTGGAGGACCACCTGGGTGACTGTCCCTGAAAGAAGAGTACCTGTCTCCATGTTGGCTGGGCCTGAGCCTATCTATTTCCACATTTTGATAGGTACAGAGCTGGTTTCTATTTTTCCTTATCCTTTCAGTTGGCTTTAAGCAATGCATATTGGTCTACCCGAGGTGCTGGTGGTGGTCTCTGAAGACAGCACATGTTTCCCTGGTAACTCGCACCTGTTGCTCTTTAATATGAGCCAGGTTGGGACAAGATAAAGAGCCAATGGTATAGGCTGTTGGCTGTGATTGAGCCTCAAATAGAGGCTATGACTTCCTGGGGATTGAAAGATTACACATCAGAGCTGAAGCACCAGACCCCTAAACATTAGCTATGATCTCAAGGGCCGAAGGGCCTTCTGTGCATCATCGCTGCCTTTACAGAGCTCCCAGAGCTGCAAATGTGGCTTCTGCACCTCACTAAAGTACTTTCAGTGCTGCTGGTTGTTTGCCATTCACAGCTGATACTAATCTAGACCCATTTCTCAGAGACCTCTCTCCTTGGATGTTCCACTTTCCAGAAGCCACTGGCTTCAGTGGGGATCTTTGCATCCAAGTTCTTACCACAGAACTGGTTACTGTGCCATCACATGCTGAGAATTGGGAGACTGGCCTTTCCTCATGTGTTAGGGTTCTCTTGAACAAATGTAATATAAAATAGAGGTATGATTACACAGGAATGTATTAGTAGGCTTAGTCAGAATCAGAAGAGTTCTGATGGCTGCATTAAATATCAGAGATGGAAGAATCCAAAATGGCTGTGTGTTAGTCAGAGATTAAATAGCAACTGAGGTTGGAGGCCTGGAAGCTCCCTGCAAAGTCATTGCCATGAATCTGTGCCCAAGGATGAAGCTGTGTTGCAAAGATGAAGAGTTTGCCCTGGAAACCTGAAGGAACTAGAAACACTAGCCAAAGGCAGTGGCAAAGAACCAGAGCTCCTCTGAAACAAGGAAACACTTTTTTCTTTCTTTTTTTATTCTGTCCAAGTTACAACTCTACTGATTTGTGTCATCCCTATCAGTGGTGGGTTTTACCCCCTTTGTTTCCTGGCCTACATGTCAGTCACCCATAAACATACCCAGATCTTACTGATCTGCCAGACAGTTTTTATTCAAATCAAGTTAACATGGCACAATTAATGATCACACTTCCTCTCTACCTCTTTCTGAGGTCCTCCCTCCTTTGAGGGAGGGCCAATCACTCCTAGGCTTGGCTTCTTTCTCTTTAGCTTCAGCTTTACCCTTAGTTCTTAGTAATAAACAGTTTGTTCTCAGGAAGATTGCTGTCTTAGTTACTTTTTCATTGTTGTAAAATACCCAAAACCTGAAGTTAATGAAGGAGGATTTATTTTGGCTCACAGTTTATAGAAGTTTCTGTCTATAATAAGCTGGCTCCAAGGCAAGGTGGCATAACAGAGGGCCACTGCAGAGGAGATATAGTTCATAGCAGACAGAAGGCAGTAAAGCAGTGAAGAGGCTGCCCCCACAGCTAGGTGTGCCTTTATCATTCCTACAGGCCACCTGTCCTCTGGGCAGTACTGCTTACACATAGGATGGAGCATCCCTAATCTCAGCATCAAACTCTCGATCCTAGAATGATACAACCTAGATCCAGTCAACTCCAAAAAAAAAAAAAAAAAAAAAAAAAAAAAAAAAAAAAAAAAAAAAAAAAAAAAAAAAAAAAAAAAAACAAAAACCCTTTCTTGTGACCACAGGAGGCTTAGGGAGTATAATCTAGATATAAGCTATCACCGGAACAGTTCACATTCCCATGGGCATAATCTGGTTACACTGGCTCATCTTTTTATAACCAAATTGTCTTGCAGGTAACTGACCAGAGATGGATTTGTTACTCATCTCAGAGCCATGCCCCAGGTGGAGTGGAGGTAACCTACAAGACCTAACAGCACCCAGCATACAGTAAAAGAGGGAGCTGGAACAACTTTTTAATCAAGTCAAAAGGTTGACTTACACCTTGGGTAGAATTTCTTTATAAGTTAAATATTAGCTGAACAGCCTATCCTTTTTTACTTACTGGTTATAGTAGTATTTTACTAGCATTAAATGAGTCCAGTGCTGTACTTTCATTACTGATTCTTGCTATTACAATACACAGAAAACTAGGAGAATGTAGACCTATTTCACAGGGGTAGAACCCAGAGATGGTAAGTGACTCAGCTAAGGTCACAGGGCTATCGAGAGGCAAAGAACAAAAGACAGACCTCTGAAGTCCCAGTGAGAGTCTTGGATCAGCATTTAGCAAAAACAGGTAGAATCCTGACACTAGGAAAAGTTTGTAACTGAAAGTGTTTCCTCCTTTTCTTATGCAAGAGGACATACTAAAAAGAAAAAAAGAGTGGCTGAAGAGTTCCATAGAACTACTGTTATAAAACATTAATTTGGCATCATTTTAAAACAAGTTTAAAAATCATATAAGATGAGCTTATTTTAAGTATAGAATGCTATGCTTTGCAGTTCCTTAAATATCTAGGAAAAGTTCAATAAATGTGTAATGAAGTGTGCATGTATAAATTATAAACTGAACTCAAACAGCTCCAAGAAGCATATCAAAGAATTACTTCTGAAGTTTTTTCCTTTGTTGCACACAGTGCTAAAGGCAGTCCCGTCAGCTCCCACGCTCTTCTGTTTGACCTGTGTTATCAAATGCTTTGTGAGAAGGCGTTCGGACAGCACCAAGTGATGTCAGCATGCATTAATCCCTCCCCAAGGAGAGGTACTCAGTCTTCAGGCTGTGTGTGTCCTGAAGCAATCTATTTAGAATTCAACTTCATTTCTGAAGGTTTACAAGTACAAGACTGTTCTGTTTTGCAATATCACTTCTAAAACAACCTTTGAAAGGACAATCATAATGTTCTATAAAACTACTCTTCTTAGGAAATCATTAAGAAAATAAGAAGCATTTCAGAGATTGAATAAAAATATTGGTGAAAATTGATATTAAGCTCTATTATTTTTATCACAGATATATTACAAAAAATTAAAATCACTACTGACTCGTCTGGGGAAAGATTTCTCAACAAAACAAATCCAGCAGTAGTATTGTGTTTGTTTTTATGTAAAAGAAAATTTATTAATTTGTTTTCAGTTATGAAACATATTCCATGTTCTTAAAATTATATGAAGGTTTTAAATTATTACAAGAATGACTGCAAATCAACAAGCACCTACCATTTTGCTGATTGGATCTCATAAGCAACAAGTTGAGATTTTAAAAATTCACTTCATACTTCATTTGAAAGAATGATGTAAATCACTCATTCGTTATCCTATTTTACTTAGAAAACCCATAAGAGAAAGATTTTATTAAGAGTCTAAGTCTAGATGCTTGGGGATTTTGGAATGCATTCTTGGGATCCTTTATTCCCCCTGGAAACCAGTTATAATAATTTTAAGAACAGTGATAAAGTAACTAGAATTCAGCTGACTGGGGAGAGCTTTGTCCAGTTCTGTCCTTTCTGCCTTTTTTCTCGAGTCGGCTTCTGGCTGGTTCTGTCAGTACCAAGGGCTCTTGTATGATGGTGGCAGGGTAATTTTTACCTAGTAGTTCCACTTCCACTTGTTGTCCAGCTTCACTGAGCTCAACAGGGACATAAGCAAAGGCCAGGCTCTTTTGGATGCTGTAACTGAAGCTGCCAGAGGTCGTGTTGCCCACCACCTGGAAAACAGGACCCACCTGTCAGCCGCGCCTCAGTCACAGCTGTGTGCTTCTCTGCCCCACACAAAACGGCCTAAGACAGAATCCACTCGTAGCATATCCTAAGGAACGCTGTCTGAGGATGACACCAGCAACAAAAAAGGAAATTCCCATTTAAAAATGTTAATGAAATTTTCCAAGTTATAAAAAATAATCTTCAAGGACACATCTGCATTACTTTGAAAATTCTCATTTTAAAATAATAACACTTAGTTTCTTAATACTCGACATTTTCCTCAGTTTTGAACTATATGGAATTTTATAGGAAAAATAAGTCTGTTTTAAGCTTTAAAAACTTTATTATTAAATCAGTATAGAAACAAAAGAGAAAAAATTTTTTGTTAAAAAAAAATCTTCCAGTCAGATGTGGTGTCACAGGCCTCTAATCCCAGCACTCAGGAGACTGGGGCAGGAGGATTACTATGAATTCGAGGTCAGCCTGGACAACAAAGTGAGTTCAAGTCCACCATGAACTGCATAGTGAAACCTTGTCTCAGAAAGACAAAAAAATAAAATAAAAAACTTTCAAACTTGGTTAACTATCTCTTTTGCAACTTAGAAAACACCCTGTTAATAATAAACTATGAATGGATCAGTGTCCAACGTGAATCAGTACTCTACACAAGATGGCATCCTTTATTCCCCCTGGAAACCAATTATAATAATTTTAAGAACAGTGATAAAGTAACTAGAATTCAGCTGACTGGTGTATTACTCATGTGCATCATTTAGCTATCCCTGCAAACCATAAAGCCCTTCAGAAAATGGTAACTTCGACAGTTCAGCTGGACACTGGAGGAGTGAGAATGTTTCTGTTCCTGTCATCGTAAGCTTGGGAGATTACTGCTCCACAGAGAAGCAGCCAGCAAGCCATGGGAGTACAAAAAGCCAACACTGATCCAGGGTTTGTTCTGTTCTTTGAAATGAGACCAGCAGAGGTGCAGAATGAAACCTTCCAAGGTGAGGGAAGACATGGAGTTCCAATGAAAAAGGAAAAAGAAAATCAACACCCAAGAGGATGAACTAAGATAACTGGAGATGACAAAGCAGAGCACCATGTTAAAAAGGAATCAAAACCCAGGAGATATAAACTAAGACTATTCTATGAAAGGAGAAAATTCTATTGAACAAGCTGTTATGGTTTATGTCTAGTTGTCCCCCTAAAGCCTCATACAGTCATGGGATGGGGACTTGTAGAGTTTGAGACTAACTCATGATCCACTAGGATTACAGGTCTTACTTAGTACTGCTGGGATTGCGGGTGTGAGTGCTACACCCAGCCTTGGGGCAGATAGCCTGAAGGTAACATAAGAGAGACAGAGAGACAGACTTCCCCTCTGTTGCCATTGTTGCTGCTACTCCTCCATTTGGTCTCCTGCTCTTTGCCACCACCATGAACTGCTGCCCCCTGCCACGGGCCAGTCTGTCATGGGCCAGTCTGCCTTGGAGCTAGCCGAGTACAGCCCGCAACTCCAGTAACTGTAAGCAAAATAACCTTTTCATTACTTTATTTTGAGTGTTGGAAGAGTAATGGAGACACAAGCCCACTTAGAAGATAAGGAGAAGGTGCCAAGATAGTAGTGGTAAGCTCAGAGAAAGAACTTTTCTTAGAGTTGCAATCCAGATGCTGAAAATATAGTAACATGAGGAAAGCTATCAGGAAAGAAGCGGGTTCCCTGGATCCAGGAAGGATCTGAGACATGAACTGAAGCCCACGGACAGTGAAGAGTGACACTTCAATAAAGACGAAGGAGGTAGCTGGTGGTGCCTTCTACTTGAGTGGACTCACTTGCGAGGAGGGATTCAAATCTGAGCACACACAGGGACTGCTGGTGACTCTAGAGGCCTCCATAGAGAGGCAGGTAGCAGTGAATTCGAAGGCTTGCACTGGATGGTGGTCGGTGCTGAGGACTCAGGCATCCCACAGGACAGAGGTGGAATAGGAGCCACCTTGAAGAGGGGCTGGCTGAGCTCAGAACTCAGAGTGGCTTCTGGCTCCATCTGCAGGCTCCACCTGGACTCAGGCCTGCAGATGTGCTGACAGCTGCAGGCCAAACACGTCTGAGGTTGGCCAGACAGTACAGGCTTTCTGAGATTACCCGCTGCTACCCCACTGAACACTATTGCTGGATTGTTGGGATGACTCAGAACAGACCAGGGCTCTTTCTCCACAGTCGTCTACCAGTGACAGCAGAGACACATGTAGACCTGACTTTTTTCCTCTCCCTGTTTTGTTTTTGTTTTTGTGCTTTTGTTTTTTTGGGTTCCCCCCCCCCTTCAGTGTTAGATCTTTTTTATATGAGTGTGAATGTGGTTTCTGGCCTCTTTGTGGTTGCTCTCCTCTGCTCTTTTTATCTCTTCCTTCTCTCTTTCTCTCCAGTCTTCGGCACTGGTTTCCCAAAGTTAGCATGAATTCCCTGTTGGCATCCAGCATTTCTGATCTCCTCATCTTCTTCCTTTCTACTTAGTCCCTAACTCCTTTTAAGTTGTAACCCCTGAGAATAAAACTGACATACTGAGGACTTAATACTACATATGATCTTCTGGTCTGTTTTACATATTGTTATATAATTACAAATGTAATTTAGTCTTCACAAGACTAAAGGTAGTAAATTAATGCTCACCTCAGTTTGTCATTTTCTAGGCTATTTGATTCTATTTCCATTGCTGATGGTAACACTATAGCCAAAAGTGACACAGCTGTTCTTCCTGGTATTCTATCTAGACTAAGATTGAATAAGGGCCACAGAAAAATACTGTGTCATAATGCCAAAGGGCTACAGGCTCTTCACCAGCAACTTCTCATTTCCATCCAATGGAAGACATAGGACTTTGCAACAAACCCAAAACCTAAAAACTGGGCTGGGGAGACAGCTCAGCAGTCTAAGCACTGCCTGGAAAGCACAAGGACCCAGGTTTGATCCCTGGTACCACACACTGCGCCAGCCCCAGAACCCCAGGCGTGTCATGCCAGCCACAGAAACTGGACATGGTGGTGCATGCCCATAACCCCAGCACTAGGGAGGCTGCGAGTAGAGGATCACTATGAGTCTGAGCTGTGTAGTAAGATACTATACCAAATAAATAAATAAACAAATAAATGGATTAAAAATGTTTTTTAAAAGATAAAGTGGCTAAGGATGTCTGGCATTGTTTCTGTACCTTCTAATCTGTCCCATTGATCTTCAGGAGGTTTTTGTTTTTCATTTTTGCTAGTATCATGCTGGTTCCTGGCCAGCACAGCATGCAGAACCAGGGATGATCTCGGGGCCTTGCATTTGCCAGGTAGGCGGTGCTTAGAACACAGCTATTTCCCCAGCCCTCAGTCACCTTACCTTTGACAAAGGTGCCAAACCGTTTCACTGGAAGAAAAATAGCCTCTTTAATAAATGGTGCTGGAAAAACTGGCTCTGCACATGCTGAAGATTAAAATTGGATTCATATGTTTCACCATGCACTAGAGAATTCAAATTGGATCAAAGATCTAAATATTAAAACTGAAACATTGTATCAGCTGGAAGATAGAAAAATAAAAAATCTTGAAGTCATTGGTGTAAGCAAAGATTTTATGAATAAAACACCAATCACACAGGAACTATCACAAAGAATCAACAACTGGGATCTCACATTATTCAGAAGCTTTTGCACAACAAGAGAAACCACCAACAGAATGAAAAGACAACGCACAATGTAGGGAAAAACTGTTTTCTGGCTGTTCCTCAGATAATGCCTTACTATGGAGAACATATAAAGAACTAAAAAAAAAAAAAAAATGAAACTGCCCAAATGTAAAGATCAAAAATTGGGATCTAAGATGAATATACACTTCTCAGACAAACAAATACAAATAGGAAATAAATTTATAAAAACAATTCAACATCCTTGGTCACTCAACAGATGCAAATTAAATAACACTGAGATTCCATCTCACCCTGGAAAGAATGGCTATGATCAAGAAATCAATCAATAACAAATCCCAGAGGGTCTGTGGATAAAAAGGAACCCTTCTCCAATGTTCATGAGAGCATAGAATGGTGCAAGTACTGTGGGAATCAGTGTGGAGACTCCTAAAAAATATTAGGATTGGATGACCCATTTGACCTGGCTATTCCCCTGCTGGGTATCTTCCAGAAGACTTAAAAACATCACACCACAACAATATGTGCACCCATGTTTAGAGCAGCACAGTTTGTCATAGCTAAATCTTGGAAACAACCCAAATGCCCATCAGTTGAGGGATGGATAAAAAAAGATGTGGTCTTTAAATGACAATGGAATACCCTTCTCTTACAAAACTAAACAAAAAAGTGGATACAAATGAATGATCATTTTGTATCTGTATATTCAAAATAGGATAGATATATGGCTACATTCCTTTAATTCAGTGACTAGAAAGTGTTTCTAATAGTGTTTGTGGACATGATATCATGTGTGCATAATGAATAACCACTAAGACAACAATGTGCAATATATTAATTATTGAAACTGTCCTACTAGTTGGTTTTGAAACTGTCTCATTGCTATTTGTTTCTCAATGCACCTAAGGTAGTTGAATGTCAACGGAGTGCCCACTTTTGACAGGTGTAGACAAAGGAAGGGTTGTAGAAAGAAAAAATCATCCTGTGTGTGTATAGACAGTACAGTTGGGATAGATAACGCTGTGCTTCTACATAATTCTATGAGAGGCAAGATCTGCACTATTGGTGGTGGGACAGGATATTATGTCGGCTTTTAG
>PVKA01007961.1:0-30338 GCA_004027165.1 Ctenomys sociabilis
CCTTCCCTTCCCTTCCCTTCCCTTCCCTTATTCCTTTCTCTCCCCTCTCCTCCCCTTCCCTTACCTCTCCCTCCAGCTCCCAATGCTCTTCCTTTTGTAAAAGATCTATTTCCTTTCTTTCCTATTCTCTTCTATTTTGCTCTTTCCTTATACTTTGGGTCTCTCATAAAATAAATGATGTTTATTTAAGCTGGTCTAATTTATTCCATCCACTGTCTCAAGGTGCACCCATCTTCCCACAGAGGCCTCAAGTTCATAGCAGCTCCTCTCAAGAGCTGAACCTCGGAAGTGGCCTGTGTGCCCATGAACGGACAAATGCATGAAGAAAGGCTGGTACTTGCACACAGGGAGCGCCACTCTGCCAACAAAGAAGAGCAGACATCTGATCTTTATGTGCTGCATGCCAAGTATTCACTGTACGGAGGCCTCAACCAGCTCCTCCCAGGGATTTTAAGAGTATCGCTCCTCTTACACTGTCTTAATTATTATAGTTTTATATTTATGTTTGCTATATGGTCATGTAGCACCTTCAATTTCATCCTTCTGTGAGATTCTGAATATTCTTGAAACTTTGCACTCTCATATAAATTTTTTATCACTGGCCTACACACACACACACACACACACACACACACACACACACACACTCACTCACCTGCTGAAAAATTTCCCTCAGGCTGATCTGAACTCTACAGATCAGCCTCAGGGAAATTACTATTTTAGCATAATGACAATTACAGCCCATCAGTACCCTGCATTCTTCCATTTATTGCAGGTTTGATAAAAGCCCTTTGCAAAATAAAAATGTTTTCAAACAAGTAATGTATCACATTACAGAAATAAAAGTCAAAACATGCTGTGTAACAGTTGGCATGACACGGTAGTGTGAAGCTGAGTGTGATCAGAGAGCTAGATCTGCGCTGTCCAATGCGTCAGCCACCACCACAAAAAACAGAGCGAACCCAAAGTGAAACATGCTCTAGATACAAGCTAGATGCTGGCCCCTCAAGGTAAGAGCTGGCTTTGATCTGGAAGAAGCCATGGGATTTGGGAGGAGAGAGGAGAGTGGTGAGGAGCTTGAGGCCCACAGATATGTGAGAAGGTCCGGGTCACGCTGAGTGCGTGCTCTAACGAAGAGCTGTCTGCTTGTTCTGAGGAACACGATGAAGAGCAAAGGTGCCACTGGATAAAAATGTGAGCCCCGATATCTGAAAGCCCTGGAGACCTGTCTGGAGTTTGCCTCTCACTGTGATATTGGAAAGCAAATTCAAGCGTAAAGCACGTTGAGGCAGGGAGCAATGCTTGCCAAACAATGCTTTAGCTACAGTCAAAATTTTATTATCCCATCTCTCTCTCATTATAGAAAGTCATAAATATGCTATATTTAAATGTATGTTGATATGGTTTACATCTAGTTGTTCCCAGAGCCTCACGCGTACATAGGCTGGGATTTGGAGAGGTGACTCTGTTGTAGGAGCACGATACTGATCCCCCTTGATCCCTCTCCCTGCTTCCTGACTGCCTCATTGTAAGCAAGCCTCCTCCACCATGCGGCCCTCCCAAGCCACCCGCCTTAGAGTCAGCCGATCATGGAATGAAAGGTCTATGAAGTATGAGCCAAAATAAATCTATAAATCCTTTAAATTGTGAGTTTGGGGTACTGTGTGCCAGTGATGAGACTGTAGATAGACAAAGATATTCCAAGGCTACTCAGACTTGAGATGTTTCCCAAAGATGGAGAAAAAAAAAATAGGCAATAAGAAGGATTAAAGAATCTGGAGATGTTTTGAAAGACTGGAACACTCTGCTAGGCATATGCCATGCGCTGCACTCTTTGTTCTTGAACAGTCCTGTGACAAACAATTATTATCTCCATTGACAGAAGGTTGATCACTCAGAAATAAGAGGCAAAGGTTGTTTGCAAGACTAGCACCAGAGGTTCTGTTTGGCCAACTCTTCACCAGCCAGTGCCTGCCATTAAAAAGAAAAGAAGCTGACTGCCACTGATCTACCTTTTCACTTAGAGGCGTACATAGCCAGGAGCTGAAAAGCAGAAGGATTCCTGCACACGACAAAATGTTGGTGGGTTTGAATAATGAACATTTTACCTACGGCTTTACAACTATCAGTGAGATAGACTTCAGTTCACTTATGCATTATTATATCTAGAAAGGAAGGACAAATTTTAAATGTTTGCTGTTAAGTAGATAAGGAGATTTTTTATTTTCTTAAATGGTCACACAATTAATGAGAATTTGGTGTGGTATGATATGACAGTGATTCAGATTCTGAGTCCCCTTTTTGGGAGAAAAGGGAGGCAGAAAAAAAGTAAAATAACACTAAGGAACTCTAAGTGCAAAAAGCAAGTGCTCTCTTGTTCTTCCTAGCAAGCCTGTAGTAAAAGTGGGCTGGCCACTGAAAAGTCACAAAAAAATGAGGCCTATGTGAAGGATAGAGGCTCAGATAGGGAGGCTATTTCTTCACTTTAGGTAAAAGGGCATGTGATGTATATGTTTGTGTCCTCCTAACACAGGAAGCACCCGCACAAAACAAAGACACCCAGCTTAACATAACACAGTCTCTGTGGAGAAGGGGCACGTCTGGCCAAGCTGCCAGAATCCACCAGTTTCTCAGTGTGCGCCCCTTTGCTGTTCTGGAAGTTGTATCAGCTCTTTGCAGCAAACTATATTTTTTTGGGCAACACACCAAAGAGGGATGTAAACTTCAAAGCCTGCTAAGTTGCATCCCAGTTCTAGCTCCCTGTCAGAAAACTTGCTGTGTATACCAGATCAGCCTGTAGGAAATCGGGGGGGGGGGGGGGGGGGGAGGGAGAGAGAGAAAGGCAGAGAGACAGAGAGAGACAGAGACAGAGACAGAGAGAGACAGACAGAGAACTGTTGAGCACGATAAATAGTCAACAGCACTATGATATTGAGGAAACCCCAAGTTGAGCAGAAGTAGGTGTTCAAAATTCTGATTATGCTAATGTAGCTTCATCGCTGTAATAATTCCTCATCATAAATACCTGGAATTAGATGTTGCAGGACTGACGTGCAAGTAGTTCTAAGCAAGCAGTTTTCGTGGAAGTCCTGCTGGTACTGTCAACTTCATCTGCACTCTAAGATGTGGTTGTTTTAAAGTGCCCATTCTGTTTCCAGCACTCATATTTAAAAAAGTTATAAAAGAAGACTAAGATACGAAGAACACGTCATTTAGCAAAGGCGTAATCAAATAACATTAAAGCTGGTGCAAAGTGTGAATGCCCGAGTGGTATAAACAGAAGTATCATCCCAGAGATCTAAACTCAAATAATTTGAAGCAGAAAGACAAATATTCACTGTTGTCTAATCCCATGTAAAATTCTGTCTCGACGAATGGAGGCTGGGGCAGAGGACTGATTCTTACTGCCTCTTCCAATGCTATTAATGACGGACTGCGGTGGACTGCATGATAGGAAGCATCACCACAGCTCTTCCCGAAACCCTGATTCTTCTCTTAACATGGAAGAAACTTGTTTTAGGGTACCATGAATTCAGAGGGTATCCCCCTCCCTATAAAAATGAAAATATTAAAATGAAGGAATTAGGGGCAAGGAGATTGCTTAGTGTCTGAGTCCCTGTCTGGCAAGAGCAAGGGCCTGTGGTATCGCATGCCAAGCCCCATGCCAAGCCAAACATGGAAACTGGGTGTGGTGGTGCAGGCTTGCAATCCCAGCACTGGGGAGGCTGAGACAGGAGGGTCACTGAGTCTGAGCTGAGTAGCTAAATCTGTACCAAATAGATTTTTTTTTAATAATTAAGATAAAGGAATTAATGTTTCCTTTCATTTTGCTAAGTTTGTAAAAGCAAATAAAATAAAAATTTGAGGATTAAAGAGATTGTCAGTCGAGTTAAAGTACCTTATTTCTTTGCTCTGGAAGAGATGAATATCCAAAGATCAGCTCGAAGGCAAGCAGAACATTCCTGAATCGTGTGAACAGGGAAAACATGAACCCCGATGTGAGTGCTTCTTGGCATCGTCTTGTAAATTTAGCACTGAATTTCCATGTATAAAAAACTGTGACTTTAGTTCCTAAACATTGTGAATACCTGGAATTTTGGGGGCCTGGGAGATAGCTTAGTGGCAGAAGTGCTTCCCTGGCAAACACAAGGGCCTGAGTTCGATCCTAGGTTCCACCAAAAAAACAAAAAGAAAGAAAAAAGAACCTGGACTTTTATTTAGGTTTAGATAATTTTATAAACTATCCCTTATGCTAGAAAACAGAGTAGAAATTATCTGTATTTAATTAAGGCCCAACACTGATGGGTGCTGGGCAAGAACAATAAGTTGCCCCTCAGAAGAGAGTTTGAAGCATTCTTTGAGATGGCACCTGAAAAAAACGTTTTACAGTTTGGAATCCATGTTCTTTTGGGCAGCTGTGTTATAAATACTCTGATGAGAAAATGCTCAGTCACTCCATTTTATTTTTTAAAGTATTTATTTATTTTTCTTTTTTAAATTAATTTTATTGAGAAACAAATAGTAATGAGACAGTTTCAAAACTGATTAGTAGGACAGTTTCAATAATTAATACATTGCATATTGTTGTCTTCATAGTGGTTATTTATAGTACAAGATGCAGACATGATATCCTGTCCACAAACACTATTAGTACAAGTCTTTCTTCTCATTGAATTAAGAGAAAGTAGCTATATAGCTACACTATTTTGTATATAGAGATACAAAATGGTCCTTCATTTGTATACCCCTTTTTGTTTAATTTTTTCAGAGATGGTTATTCCATTTCCCTTTAAATATTTTAAGTGTGTGAATTTAGCAAAGTAATCCAATATAGTCCAGTAGTCCATAATAGTAGTAAGTTATCCACAGAACTGACAGCGTCAGAAGTTGTTGACTTGAGCCTTTTACAGCTCAGCGTATTAATATGGCTTTATGTTTTATACCCTGTTTTTATACTTTTCTGCTAGATGATTAAGACCAAAATAAAACAAGGCCTATACAACAAGAAATGTAACTTTTGTATCTGACAAGGTCAGTCAAATCCCTTCTGGATTTACTCTGAAACCCTGTACCACAGTTTATAAAAGGTATAACACAATTAAAAGAAAAATGAGAACTTAAGGATTAAACAGTGAAGAGAGGGCAAGAAGAAAAGCTAAGAAACATGACAGGGGAAAAGCCATACATTTATGCGCAAAAGATGGTTAAGTTAATGATCCTGAGAATCTTCAGCAGGTTTTTGAAACTAGCAGTTAATTGGTAGGATTTCACCCTGACTAACTATATGCTGATACCTGTGAACTAAGCAACTGCACTGAAGATGGCAAAGTGTAATACTAGGGTCATGCTTGGAATGCCTGTCATTCTGGTCTTCTAAATACGTACTGCTTGTCATGTCATACCAAGTACTGCCATACTGTCTCTCAAGTAAATGTTTGTTTAAAAAAAAGGGTAATAAATGAAAATAAGAGACAAGATAAAAATGTCACAGGACTGTCCTGCTACAATGCTGTATATGGTTAGATTTCTAAATTTCTGTGTAAAAATATGTCATTGTTTATTGCTATTTCTTTAAATATTTTTTTCTTCTTTTCCTTCAAATCCCATAGGGATTTAAAGTTTAACATATCAATACTTGATGGAAAATACCTATTTTATATTATGTCTAAGATGTTTGATATTCAGACAGATAGTGAGATTAAGCTCAACTGCCTATGTTGTAGGGTAATAATATCATTAAGCGTCTCTTCTGGAGGGTTAACAACTTAAGTTTGTAGGTCAAAAATTAGAGAAAAAGAACGACTGCAAGGACAGCCAATATTTTGGCCCTAGCCTTTCAAGGTCATTGAGGACTCAGGACATAGGAGAACCTGTACTGTAACTCAGTTGTGTCCCAAATTTACTGATCAAGGAGATTATAGAGCCACAGAGGAAAGTGATCAGGGTTTCTTATTTATTTATTTGGAGATGTGTAGCTGGGTCAAATGGGGTTTCTACTTTTCCTCTTTTGAAGTGTTTCTCTCCACAGTGGTTGTATTAGTAGTTTACATTCCTACACTCCCACCAATAATGTACAAGGTTCCTTCCCCCACATCCTCATCGGCATATTTGTCTTTCTTTCTTGGTAACAGTGACTCTGACCGGAATCTCAGAGTTGTTTGAACTTGGATGTCCCCGGTCGCTAAGGATGATGGTATTTTTTGCATGTACTCATTGGCTATTTGTACTTCTCTTTTGAGAAGCGTCTATTCACTTTGCTCACTTTTTTAATTGGGTCATTTGTGTTGAGAGGGTTAATAGTTTTAGCTTTTTATGTGTTCTAAATATCAGTCTTTTATCAGAAGAGTAGTTGACAAAATTTTTCCCATTCTGTAGGCTGCCATAGAGGTTTTTTCACTTTGTTGATTGTTTCCTTTGCTGTGCAAAAACTTTATAATTTGATATAATCCCACCTGTTGATTCTCAATATTATTTCTCATGCTTTTGGAGTTCTATGCAGGCAGATTTTTGCCTGTGCTGTGGTTTTAAGTGTTTCCCTCATATTACCCTCCAACACTTTCGAAGTTTCTGTTTGCATATCTAAACCTTTGAATCACTGTGATTTGGTGTTGGTGTCATGTGAGAGATACGGATCTGCTTCCAGCCTTCTGCAAGTGGATATCCCATTTTCCCAGCACCCTTCGTTAAAGAGCCTCTCTCTTCTCCAACATATGGCTTTGGGCTCTTTTATCAAAAATCAGATCACTGATGGTATACGAGGTTGCTTCTCTGTCTTCTGTTCTTCCATTGGTCTACAAGTGTACTCTTATGCTAGCTCCATGCTGCTTTTGTTACTATAGCTTTGCGCTATACCTTGAAATCTGGTGTTCTGATGCTTTCCACTGTGCTTCTCTTGCTCAGGATTGATTTGTCTATTCTGGGTCTGTTCTAGTATCATGTGAATTTTAAGACTTTGATGATTGTTGCATTTTAATATGGATTGCATTAAGTCTATAAATCATTTTTAATAATCTGGCTCTTTTAACAATATTGAATTCAGACTCAAGGGCAAGGGATATCTGTTCATAGTCTAATGTTCTCTTCCATTTCTTTATTCAGAGCTCTGCAGTTATCAGCGTAGAAATCTGTACCTCCTCACTTAGGTCAGTTCCTAGTCGGTACTTTATTTTTATAAGCTATTATGAATGGAATTGTTTTCTTACCTTCTTTCAAGGTGGGTTCATTACTGACGTCTAGGAATGCTATTGATACTTGTATAATTTTGCCACTTAGCGGAAGTTATCAGATCTAAGCATACTTTGGTAGGGTTTGGGGTTGCTTATGTGAAGGATCAAATCATCTGTAAACAGGGAGAAGCTGACCTCGTCTGTTCCTGTTCAGATTCTGCTTACTCCTTTCTCTTGCCTTGCTGCCCTTGCCAAAGCTCCACACACTGTACTGAACAGGTATGAACGGCATCCTTGTTTCACTATTTATTTATTAACAATAAATAAATTTTATCAATGATGTTTGTTTTAAAAAGAATAATCAATGTTATGAATGTGGTATAATTTAATTGACAATTTCATAGTTTTCTAGGCTAAGAATTCGTTGGAGCTGCTGTTTCCTAAAGTGCGTTAATATATAGCCTTTCAAATGTGAAATCTTTTTGATTAATTTTCTTTACCTCTGGAAGCTTATCCTATTGAACAGACAGAAAGGCTTTAGAATTTTCATCAGTAAAGACCGCACTAAGGGATAGAAGTCCTCGTTAATCTGATGGAATGAGCTGAGGTCATGTATGAGCTACTAGGCCAGGCAAGGTGCAGCAGGCCCTCTTCAGACGAGCTCTGTGTGGGATTCTAGCCAGCCTCTGAAAGGATAATGGGAGAACTAATGCTGGAGTCCATCCCTGCATCTCAGTGGGAAGAAGTAAATGAATGAATGGCACAACCGCCTGGGCCACCAGACCCGGCTCTCCAGCTCCCCCCTCCAGTGGCCCCTGCACTCACTATGGTGCCCGTACTGCAGGGCCGTGCAAGCTCCCCACAGCCCCTTTTCCTTGCCCTTTGACATCCAGGGCAACCTTGAGCTCTGTTATTAGGCAGAATGGGATCTACTTGTCGATGTGAAAGGCTAGTTGCGTAAGACTGAACCTGTATTTCCCCTTGAAAAGTATTACTCAAACCTACTTGCTTCTTTTCTTCTGCCCTATCACCCTGCTCCTTGATGCCAAACCGTTCTCCACTGTGACAACAGCAACGGCTCCCTGAGCAAGGGCCTCCTTCCATCCTCGCCAGAGGATGCAAAGCGAACACTGAGCATGGTACCTCCACTTTCAAAGGGCTGCAGAAGCTCCTTGTTGCTGGTTAGAAACCTGGAAAATCTCTTAGGCTGGCCAGGAAAACCCTGCATCTCCAGGCCTCCCCCTGCAGTCTCCTCCCTGTCTCTCTCCTCCACACTCTCGCTCAAGGGACGTCCGCCACTGTCACTGTCAACTCAGGGGCTATCAGCCTCATGTCGCCATTTGTACTTCCTCTCTCATTCTGCTTTTCCTGACCTCCAAATGAATGTATTTTTCTTAGTTAATCTCTCATCATCCTGTTCATTTTCTTTCTGGAAACAATTTGTAAGTGTATGTTTATATTGTCGTTTATTGTTTAATATCTTTCTACTAGACTGAAAGCTACATGACGGCAGAAATTGCATCCCTTATTTTGTTGTTAATCCAATACTGGATACATAACCAACTTTTGATAAGTCTTTGTTGGATGGTTATATGAATGAATAAATAAATGAATCAATGTGCCCTACTGGTTAGAATGATGGTAGAATAGGAGGGTAGAAAGCTGTGTGACAGGTGCTAGGGAGATAGCTCAGTAGAATAAGCACTTGCCTGGTAAGCTCAGGGTTCTGAGTTCAATCCCCGGTATCACAAAAAAGAAAAGAAAGTGATGTGTGACCACTATCACTGTAATGATTTTGAATCTTAGGCCTTAAAGAAAAAAACATAGGAAGGCAACAAAATGAAATGTTACAGAAGTTCTCTGAGCTACAAAATTATAAGTAATTTGATTTCTTTCTTTCTTTTCTTATATTTTAGTTTTTCTCCAGTTAATATACATCGTTAATAAATATGACTTAAAGGCTGGGGATATGGTTTGGCAGTCTAAGAACCTACCTGGCAAGTGCAAGGACTCCGGTTCGATCCCCGGTGCTGCTTGCCGTGCTGGCTGTGGAACCCTGGCAGTGGGGAGGCTGAGACAGGAGGATTACTATGAATCTGAGCTGTGTAGAGAGAACCCTGTATCAAATAAATAAATAAATAATTTTTTAAACTTAAAAAATAAATATGACTTGAACATCGCACATTTTAAAACTCTGAGAACAATTTTACTTTTTAAATTCTCCTCCTTATGAAGTAGAAATGAAATTTTGGCCCCCAACATTTATTTATTTATTTTTAGGTATTTACTTTAGTTCTCTGAGACAGGGTCTTACTATTGCACCAAGGCTAGCCTTAAACTTCCAGTAATCCTACTGTTTCAGCCTCCTGAGTGCTGGGATTACAAGTGTGTGCCACCACACCTGGCCCTAATATTTATTATAAAATATTACCATCTGTATTTTCCAACTGACATAGTCATTTTCTTTCTTTCTCATATATGCAATTTCAAAAGTACATAAAGAGATTCTAAATGATATCTTTGGATGGAACAAGATAATCACTAATTCCTGGTCACAAATGAAAAGAAACTCAATTGCATCAACATTCCTATGCCATTGTTTAGTATAAACATACACAATTATGCATTTTCCATTTAAGTTGATATTGTTTGACACTGATTAGCAATTTCATGGCAATGCTGGCCTCTGAAATTCATCACTATCCCCTCAGAGCTCAATATAATTTCAATGAAGATCCCTCCTTATTTGTGAATAAACTGTCTGTCACCCTCTATAATTATTCCAGAAATCTGCATTGCACCCTGATTTGTCTCCACTTTTTAACCTAACAAGTATGTTGATGTGGATGAAAGGAAAGAAATTTATACTTCAGTCCATGCACCACTGCTACAGGGATGGCCAGCACTTCCAAAAGCTCCCTTACGCCCTATAATGGTTACTTTCAGGGGTCAGCTTGGCTGACCTGAGCCCCAGACAGTCAGTGAAGCCTTGTTTGGGGGGGTTTTATCGTGGCATTCCCAGAGCAGACCAACATGCGGCTGGTGGACAGCGTGGGGAAGACCTTCCCCCCTGTTGGCTGGAACCATCCTACTGGCAGAACAGAATGAGCAGGAAAAGAGGGGGTTCTCTGTCTCTCTTCTGCAGAGGGATGCCTTAGAAGTGGGCCTAAATTAGCTCAAAGTAAATTCTCTTCTACACCTATCCTGCAGTCCCTTAAAAATAATCCCACGAGATCAAAACCACCTACATAAATAAGTCTTCACCATAAAAAGTACATTTCTCAAAGCTGTATGTAACCCAGAGAACATATAATTCAAGTGTATGCAAAAGCCAATGATCAATTACTAGGCCCACAAAGAAGCAGAAAAGTGTGATGCGTAGCCAGGAAAATAATAAATAGAAACAGAAGGAGAAATAACAAAGATAATGGAACTAGCAAAAAAAGATTAAAATAGTTATTATAAAAACATATCTCAAAATAGCTGTTTCCTATACTTTGCAGCATTTTCTCATTATCTACGGTCAAATAATAATTCCCAATCCTAGTATTTGCTGATGGCTAGAACCATAAATCTCTTTTTTCCGTGTCTGACATCTGCCATTACATGTTCCAGAATATTCTCTTAAGAATCCAAAGTGATTCTCTCAGTACAATCTAATATTAGTCCCAAATTGCAGGCCCTACATAGCTTCCTCCCCACTTGCCCCTGAAGCATCATTTTTCACTATTCCCCAATTTCTGGGCTTTATGGCCCAGCATTTCTTTCAGGGCTTTCTGTGTCCACATCTGACCATTGTAAATACTCTGTGCTGTGCCTCAGATGTTTGGCCTGCACCCTAAATAGCCAGTATTCTTCGTTAATATCTATGTGTTCTTTACAACTAATTTATATTTTCCTTCCTCAGACAGGTCACCAATGAAACTTAGAGTTGGTCTTATCCCTGACTGACACTCTCATAAACCCATATTTGCCTTAAAATAGCCTCAGCATTTCATTAAAATTCTTTGAGATCTGCATTCTGTGCTACACTTGAGTCCCAGTGAAGGTTCACCGTAACTCTCACTGAATCTGTCAAATTCCGAGGCCTTACAGAACCTCTACAGAGGAAGCAACACATACTTGCTTACAAACTAATACAAGAACAAGTAGTCAACCAGAACTGACAGAGGAAAGAGAAAAGCAAAGCAAATCAACAAACCCTGACATTCAAAAGCAGAAACATTTTTATCATAATTTTATTTTATTTTGAAGAGTGAAAACAAAAGCAGGAACAAAGGTCAGAAACAGGGTGACATACAACAATACATATGTTATAGATTTCCAAAACAAGAACAGCTGATTCATAATGGTTGATACATTATCTATTTTTGTTGTCAAATCTGTTGCTTCGATTAGCAGATGTAGTTATGAAAGATTGGACATTTGATTGAATGTTACTGCTTGCTTTCAAGAAATCTTAAATTTTTGTTCTTGTCTTTTCATTTCTTTTATTACTTTTTCTTTTAAACAACAGAACTGTTGGGCATGGTGGCGCATGCCTGTAATCCCAGCACTCGGGAGGCTGAAGCAGGATTGTTGTGAGTTTGAGACCAGCCTGAGCTACAAAGTGAGCTTAAGGCCAGCCTGAATTGCACAGTGAGACCCTGTCTCAAAAAGATAAATAAATAAACAAATAAACAAACAACAGAAGCATTTTTAAGGAGAGCAATTTTCCACTATGTTCACTGCACAGGTTGAACTTTCCAGACGTCACTTAGGGCCTTACTGTTCTGCTTGTGTGGACAGAGGCGCTGGTGAGAGTGGCTCACTTGAGACCACTTCCTCTGAGAAGCTCTGGAGTAAATGCTTTTCCACAGTGCAGTTTCGGAGGTCATCCTGATGAACAAAGTTTCACAATAACTGTAGTATTTGGTGACTCTTGTCCCCCTGTCTTGAGTAATTCTATGAAAAAGGGAGGCCCATGTGCCCTGTGCCCCATTCTTTGTCACCACTGTTTCAGTGCCATAGTAAAAGAACACCTCCAGACCTATTGCAACCTGCATCATCCTAATGAGGTTGTGAGAGTGAACAAAGTTAAGTGGTGGCACCTGAAGACAGAAGCAATATTCAGAAGAACCAAGAGAGCTCACGTTATTTACATACAGGGAAAATATGCAAATGTCACACCATTTTAACTCAAGGATTGTGGCTGCATTGCCTAAATCACAGGACCTGCTAATTTCAGAAACTCAGCCTTTATCATAGACTGCTTTGCCACAAATATGAAATACAACAGGCATTTTTCCTTAAAGTGGCGTGCTTTAATGTCATTTTTAAAGTATGCAACCAAAGGAGATATTTCCAAACTAAAGATTCCCCTAATGAAACTTTCTTTTGGTGACAAGGAAATTCTGTATTCGCTAACCGTTCAGTTGGCATCATAAAGATATCAGATAGAGCTAAAGCTGTTCACAGAGGGTACTTGGTCCAAAGTCTCACGTTCGAACCATGAAGTGGCTCTCAGCAGCAGTCGCTGCTTCCTCCAGCAGACATCTCCCTCTGTGTCTGACCTTGTTGACCCTTGGCTTCTCAGAGCTTCTCCCTCTTCTGCTTCCAGCAGCCTTTCCTGCTTCCCTTCCCCCACCCACAGCCAGGACCATGAGCCAGGTATCAAGAGCTCTGCCCTAGCTACAGACTGGATCTCCCGCTCCTGACATGCTTGGTCGGCCACCGCAACCCCAGCTCTGGAGCAGCCTCAGGCTCTCAAAGTCCTCTTGGACATCTCACTGGCAAGCATCCCTCTCGGGTCAACATCTTCCCTCAAGCTCTTTCACTAGATTCACAAAAGCAAGCAACAAAACTGAGGACCTGATCTATGGTCTCAACCCTCAGGTGATTCCTCACTGCTGCTTGGACTTTCGGAATCATGGAATTCTTGTAACTACTGGGAAACCCTGACACCAGCAACTCCAAATCCTTTCATTTTATAAATAAGGAAATGGAAGGAAGCCTAAGATACAAAGTCACTCACTAATGACAAAGGTCTCACTCCTTGTCCCACCTTACTTTACCTGTGCCTTGAGCCTTCAAGGCATAGACTATCATTTCAATATATAGTTAACCAAGAACAAATAAACTAGCCAGTGAAAAACTCTTCAACTTTCCCAATCTCTTGCCCCAACATGGTGGCATAAAGGAATGTAGGTACTGGTACTAGAAAGACCGATTCTTGGGTCTAATATTCACCAGTTATGTGACTTTGGGGAAATTCAATGTCCTCACCTGTGAAATGGCAGTGCTGACCTGGCAGACCACTCCAGAAAGAGCCATTAGTGGTCTTCTAGTCTTACATTTGAGGATATTTTTCTCTTCTCATCTGTCTTAATCTCTCAATAGCTATTAGCCGTTCTTCCTGCTTTAAAAAAACATCAGTTCTCTGCCCTGACTGCAAATTGCCATCACTTCAAGAACTTTAAAACCTACTGATTCTGGGGTCCCACCCTAGAGATTTTAACTGTATGGGATTCAGTCTGGGAACTGGAATGTACCTCCCAGATGATTCAAACAGGTCCAAAGTTTGAGGAATGCTGCTTTACATCAGGGCTCGCCACATTCTTGGGGGACACTGCTCTCCCAGTGTGGTCTCCTACTCTTGATCCCACCTCTGTACCTGTCCCTTGCTGTCGCTCTGATGGTTTTTTCCCATCGCCACTGCAAACCTGGCTCTTGTATTTCTATCTGAACCCTTGCCATTCAAACTGAGCTCTCTCTACTTCCACATTTGGGTTAAAAGACCGTTCATATTCATAACCACTCTGGCTCAAAACAAAGCATATGGAAAATTCTAGAGCTCAGAACTTGATTCTGCCCTCTGTTGCTTCCAGCTTGTCTGGCAGGAGCCAGGCTCTTTGTTCTTCTCCATGTCTCTGCACGCTGTTCAATTCCATACCCCACAGGTGCTCGAGGCCTCGGGGCCCCACGAAGCTCCCGCGGCTCCCAAGTGTCCCTGCCTCCCATCTGACCCATGACTGTTGTTCCCTGTACCAGGCGGCTTTCACACAAACCTGTAATGTTGCAGTGAATTATTTACAAATTAATATCGTATTCACATAGACCTGCCTTATTTGTCATCTTCTAACTTTATATATTTATTTGCTTGTTGGGTTTATGTCTATGTAGTTGCTTCCCAGTGCTAGCGTTCACTAAGCAAGGTTTGCTCTAAGAGCGCCTGGAGCCGCATCCGCCAAGAAACTGCTGTATTTCAAGCATGGTCGCAACACAGGGCCCCTCACCAGAGTCAGGAGCTCCCTGGAGGGACCCCCTCGAGCTCTTCTGCCCAGGCAACCGCTGGGCTTCAGGGTCCAGAAGGGCACAGGGAAGAGGGCGTGGATGGGCGGTGTGGAGCTGGGGGAGGACTGGAAGAGGGTCTTTGCAGGGCCCCTTCTGGCGCTTCCCTGTCTGAGTGTGGAAATCCCTTGCCCAGGCGCGCTTGGATCCTCACGCAAACCGCAGAAAGTAAGGGGAAGAGCCTGGCGGGGAGGAGGGAGGAGTCAAGCTCCGTCTACGGTGGAGGAAAGTTCAGTAGGCAAAAGCGACTTCTCCAGGGCTTCCCAGCACCGAGGATGGAGCAGCAATCTTTCTTTTCTGAGATTAATGTGGCCTACAGCCACAGTAAACACCCCTTCTCCCTTCCAGGGAGGAAAGATTAAATATCTGATTAAAAATTTTGGCTGCTAATTTATTGAACTTGGATGGATGAGCCGTTTGGAAGTCACGTGTGTCTGCTGCCGTTGTTCCCCACACCGAGAGGTCACTGCACAGTGGGAAACCGAGGAGCGCAGGCCTCCGTGGGTGGAGGGGCCGGCGCAGGCGCTGTCCACCGGGTCACCGCTGAGAACCAGGGGGCCAGCACTTTCCAAGTCGGTGCCTGAAAATTCCCTAGGACCAGGGCTGTCTCTGTGTCAATCTGTGACTCTGTTCTTGTCACTTGGGAGGTTTGATTCATTTCACCCCGCCCCCACTATTGTTCTGAGCTGCCCGACAAAATGATGTCATGGGCTGCTTCAAAGGACACAGGAAGTTTTCAAAAGTGAATGACTTTAGTCTACTCAATTCCGTGTACTCTTGCTGCAGGCTCACGGTGGAAACCACACCCCGTAGAGGTCGGGAGGCAGCCCTGGCGGGGATCCCCACTCCTCCTCGCCTTGCCTTCTCTGCCCACACGCCCCGCTTTTCCCACCCCTCACCTCCATCTCAGAGCTCTGGACAGAGGCCAGAGCGGAAGAGGGGAGGGACCCAGAGAAAGGCAAGCCAAGGGAGCTTCCCCAGGAAAACAGGGGTGAAAGGCTCCAAGGAGAACTGAAGGTCACCTGCATTGACCTTTGTAGAGTCTCTCTTTGGTAGGGCAGCCTGTCATGGCAATGTCCCCAGAAAGGAAAAAGTAACAGAAAATGTGAGTCACTTGCCTTGACCTGCAAACTGCAGCAGGAAAACAGTGCTGAGACTGCTACCAGCGATGGCTTTGGAGTAAAGTTAAACACGGGCTGCTTGCAAAGGACCGCGACAGCCAAGCGTGTGCACATGGGCTTAGTTTCCAGCACGCTGTTCCATACGTACGGTCACACATGTCCATCACAAAAAGCTTTGTGAGATTCGCCTCTTTACCAAAGGATGAACAAATTAAGAATTTGTACTTATCCAAGATCACCCAGAGGTCTAGAATAGAACTCAGCCTCAAATTCAGATTCTACGTCTTATTTCCTGGCATTCCACTGTGTACTCAGGTTGGGTTCTAGCTTCTGTTTCTACCCTGTTCTTTTTAGAAATTACGCTAAAGCCAGTTCTTACCCAGCTAAGTAGGTTGCAGTATGCTTTCTCCTCGGCAGCTACTAGAACTTTCCTGTGTCCCCACAAAAAAACGGAAGCATTTGTGGCTGGCTAAGGTGACTGTGGCTGCTTACCCCTCCGAATCCTGCAAGATACAAACTCGGCAGGACCACAGCCACGCCTTCATCACACAGCCACCCGCCCACTGGTGTCGCTTGGTCACTTTTACATAACCAAGAAGACCAGGAGCTAGAAGTGCTGGTGTTGAGCACAAAAAGCGTCCTTTTTGAAAATTGCTTTCCAACAGGGCAAAACATGGAAGCTGTTAGTGTGGGAGCCACAGGCAGGATTTGGAAGGTGTCTCCAAAAAAGATGAGGAAAAACCGCATCTTCATTGTCATCAACTTGAATTGAAATTTAGCATGCCCTTCAGTCATGAATTTAGAGACCACGTGCAACCGTGTCACAGGGTGTCTGTGACCTTCCCATAATATAAATTACAAATTGCTTTCAGACCACATTTTGATTGCACCAAATATCTTGAAACGCCATTTACGCCCATTACTCCTTGAATCAGAGGATGAAATAGGATGTGTGGAATGCTGGCATTAGCTCTGCTGATAGATCTTCGCATTTGTTCCCTTACTAAAGAAGCACTTAGAATTTGACACCATACATTCATTTCCTGAAGATTTTGATAATGTATGCCCTACCTGCCTAGGAAGAGACCTCCCCTCTTTCAACGGGATGCAATGGATCATCTTTCCATGTGATTGGCTTCATATGAAACTGATAAGTTTCATATTAAAGATAAGTTACTTTATGCATTTAAAAGCATTATTCTGTTAAAGAACATGAAGGTTTCTCTAAACCACCAGAAAAATCACTAGAACAACAAAAAAAGAAAAGGTTAGGGGCCTCAGAAACCATTTTGCTGGAGTCCAGAGTGCTGGGGTGGGGTGCAGGGTGCTTGGCAGCCTGGCCCAGCCCCCGCTGCCTGCTGGGACTCCACTGTGGGCAAGCAGAGTGTGAATGCTGTGAGGCCAGGCAAGGAACCGAGAGCCTGGAAAGCTGCTCTCACCGAGAGCCTGTGTCCCGAGGCTGCCACTCCAATCCTCCCTAAGCGGATTCTGACCTTCGCACTTGCCCCAGCACCGAGTCTCCCAAAAGCTTTGAGGCCTGGAGTGTGCTTCCTCCCAGAATCTCAGGAACTGGTACCCCACTGGGCTGCTTCGCCAGGGCTGCACAGCCCTCCCCATTTAACCTTCAAGGCTCTGCTTCTAGAGACCTGGCTGTCGTTAGCGAGCAGAGTCAGGAATGGCTGCTCCGTATCAACTCTTCTGCTCCGGTTTCAGCACATCTAAGAGGCCACTGTGATACATCTGACACAACATGGCAGCTGCCCTGCACACACCTGGGCCCTCTACTTGAGGGAAGGGGCAGAACAAGGAGGGACTGATGTTGTTGGTATGAGGTAGTGTTCATGGCTCTTAGGAGTGCTTGCCCAGCCTATCTGGGTATGTGCTGCAAGCCTGCAAGAAACTAATACCTACTTCCTAAGCATCAGCTCTATTAGTCCACCTACCTCACTCCTGTCTTCTTTCTAGGCAGACACAGGAGAACTGGTGGCCAATTCTCATGGGCTGGTGGCCACGAGAAACTCGACCCCTTCCCACTGCAAGGGCTAGGGCAGGTTCAAGAAAACTAAACTGGATCCTCTCCTGGAAACTTTGTCTTATTACAGAGTCAGATTGACTGTTTCTGATGCCCTTCCTTAAACCTCATCCTTGCTTAAGGACAGTCTGCCCTGAACTCTGACACTGCTGGCCCTCCCTGTCATCTCTGTTTTGATCAGTAAACAACCATGGGAAGATGAAGATACTTTTTGAGAACACAGTTTGATTTCTGTTACCAGAACCCTTCTCCATCCCTAGAAAAATCCAGGGAACAAAGAGCTAGACAGAGAGCAGATGGAAAAGGATTACTCTACCTCCTCACTCCAAAACCTGTCTTATCTCAGTGTGGATAGAGATGCTATCCACAGTTGGTAGGATAAATCTTTTTTAGATGCTCTGAAGGAAGCTAAGTTGAGTGAGGCAGTGAGGATATCTCTTGCTGTAGCTTTCTAGACATCTAGGACAATCTGGGCCTGTGGCAACGTGAAATGAGCACATGCTTTGGCGTTACGGTCACCTCTACTTGGCATTGCATTCTTTGGCAAAGGAGGTAAGAGCCTGCTGAGGCTGCCATCTCCCAGAGAGATGGAAAGACTCTTCGTCCTCCTCAGAGTTGTTTTGAAGAGCAAACAGAACACCTGGCGCAAAGCACCTAAGTGCGATGCCTACTGCAGAGTTGGTACTTAATAATCTTGGTTCTTACATTTAATATTCCTTTTAAAGTCCTGCACAATTTGGATAGCAGAAGCATGGAGAAGAGGTTTCTGAAATAATGTAATGAACTTATCAATTAACTATTTTCTTGCTATTCATTAAATCCTAAAGGAAGAAATATAAGCAATATGAAATAACAATAGATACAACTATACAACATGTACATAAAAATGAAAAGTATTCCATTGGGTGTACAGAAAAGGAAAGAAGCAGACTATTTGGGGCCTATTTATCAGTGTGTTCAAAAATAGGCCAGAACCTTTGCTGTGTTCTCCAAAGGTTATTTATGACAAGGACACAGAGGCTCTCTGCATTAGAACTCTAGAACCACAGGTGTCATTTGTTCTTCTCTCACTGTCCTCTGTGTCAAGGACTCAGGGTTAATTATTCACTTCTGAGGCAAATCCACTTCCACACCCATGCTCCCAGCCAGGGCACAAAGTGCCCAGCTACCTTGGGGAATGAGTAGAGGCTTTGCCTCCTTGTGTTCACCCCAAGCTCAGCCCGAGAAGCAATACATGGTGCGCCAAAGATGTCCAGAGATCTCTGTGTCTCTTGACTTCCTTTCTTTGAGGTCCAAAGCAGCTTTCTTTGTGACTGGCTTTGATTAGGAACCCCTGGAAATTCTCTTTGGTGTTCTGCTGGCAAGACCCTACTCTCAGCAGAGCCGGAGAGGAAGGGTGAGCAGGAGAACTGATGGGAAGGGGGCACTGCTTTCTGTGGCTCTGCTGGATTTGGTTCTGTGACCTTCAGAGTCTCAAAAGGAAAACTGGCTGTGTTCATAAACAATCAGGGACTACAATACCTCTCATTTCCTTTTATTGTATTTCTGGGAACCAACTAAGTGTATTCAGAACTCCAGGTAATTGGAAGGGTTTCTTTAAAAAAAAAAAATCCTGAAATCATGTTTTCTGGGCCATTCGTTTGTACAGATGCTAACTTAATTTTTATCACTCAATCACAAAGAAATACAAGATGCTCATCTCCAAAATATGAACCAGACCAGTGAGCAAGGTGAGCACTAGAACAAAGGCAGAGTCCCCACACTTCACCTCCAGGCTCAGAGCAGAGCCTAAGCAGGGAGAGGCAGAAGGGAAGCTGGCACTGCATGGGTCAGAGCTTTGCCTTGGCCGGCTGGATGATGCTTTGTACTTCCAGAGAAAGGACTGTGACGCCAGCGTAGTAAGCACAACCTGTGTCCACTGTTGGAAGCAGGAGGGGTCAAGAGCTGGTGGAGTCACCTGCCTTGTACCTCGACAGCATTCACACTGCATCTGCATAGCCAGGATGTGTTCTGACTGAGTGCTCCTAGTAATCCAAGTTGTTACTATTAACATTGAGTCCCATTTCTCACAAGTTTGTGCCCAAAGACCATTGCACTGATGTCCTTTCTAGGCAAAAAAAGAGTAAGTGCTCTAAAAATAATCAGGAAAAGAACCCCTCCAGAAGAGAAGCAGCCCCTTCCACTGGGGGCTGCAGCCCCACAAACACTCTCTCTACCGTTACCCTTCCGAGCCATCCAATACAAGTCCGGAAGAGAAATCGCGCTAATATATTTTTAAAACTCCAATAATTTATATAAATAACTGTGGAGATGAATCCAAAAGATGTGTTAGGGGCTGGGGAAGTGGCTCAGTGGTCTAAGCACCTTCCTGGCAAGCACAAGCACCAGGGCTGGATTTCTAGCACCAGAAAAAAAAAAAAAAAGAATGTTAAGTAAAGCAAATCACATTACTTTTCTAAAGTTCAAGCTGAGCTGAACTCAGCTAATTAACAATGTTTTGATCCATTTAAGGAGTCAAATCACTTATGTTTTGGTTTTAGCTTATTTTTAAATGTGCTACATTTATTTGAATGATACTGACAGAATGTCCGTAAGTTCCTATCAACATGCTAAAATGTATTGTATATGCCAGAAAGTTACGATATGGTAACTGCCTTCAAGAACTTAGAGATTGGGCTGGGAGATAGCCCAGTGGTCTAAGTGTCTGCCTGGCAAGTGGAAGGATCCAAGTTCAAACTCTGGTCCTGCATGCCACACTGGCCCAGCCCTGGGTGCGCTGAGCTGGCCCCTGAAACCAGGACTGATGGTGCATGCCTGTGATTCCAGCACTGGAGAGGCTGAGACAGGAAGATCACTACAAGTCCAAGCTGGGCAGTGAGTCCCTGTATCGAATAAATAAATAAATAGTGATTTAAAAAACCTTGCTTTTCCCTTTTCCTGTGTTCACTAAATTTAGGAACTCAATGCAAAGCCAATAGGGAAGATGAAAGAATGGGTGTATCCCTTCCTGCTCATCATTCTTTTTCTTCTGTTAAGAAACTGGAAGCAAATTCCATTCTACCCTTTAGAATAAAAAGTCTTGGTGCTAGACATCTGCTGGCTTATGCCTTTGACTCTGGGGAAATCTCTGTTGTGAAATGTTTACTTTATAATATATATTAAGTTGCCATGTATTTTTAAAAATTTTGAATAAATGTGATATACATCTTTTTTTTAATTTATTTTTTGGTACTGGGGATAGAACTCGGGACCTTGTACTTGCCAGGCAGGCGCTTAACTGAGCTATGTCCCCAGTCCTACAGCGTAAATACTGATTATGGAGAAAAATAAAGGTGTCTTCATTATATTCTTCAATGTATTATTTTATAGATAGATGTTTAGATTGACAATCGCCTTCAGATATGAGAGTTTTGTTACTTAATTTTCTTATACAGGCATGGGGGAGCCAAGGACCAGGCAGACTCTAGTTTTCCTAGGCTTGTACCACATATGTCCTGATGTGATGCGTCTGACCTCTGACGAGCACCAGCATAATGCAGAAGAAGATGGAAATGGATCAATTCCTTATAGTTCTTTTATGTTTTAAGATCTGTGGTCTTAGGGACTGGCCAGATAGCTGAGCAGATTAAAGCACCTCCTTAGGTAGATGCAGGGCCCAGGTTCAATCCCCAGCGTGCCACGCCAGCCCCGCCCCCAGGGTGTGCTGAGAGGGAGACTGAGACTGAGTGTGGTGCTGCGCCTGTAATCCCAGTGCTTTAGGGGGCTGAAAACAGGAGAATCACTATAAGTCTGATCTGTGTGGTGAGACCCTGGAGACTCTGTACTAGATACATTAAAAAAAGAAAGATCTGTTATCTTTTCATCAAAGCATTTAACTCTGAAACAATCTTGTAGATAAGATTCAAATTCAAGCCACAAAAGTATCTAAAGAGTGCATTTCTAAAGCCAAACTTGAACAGAGATTTTTCACTGACGCTAGAGAAAGAGCAAATCACAGTCCTTCCATCTGGCTCTCAAGAACTGCTGCTAATTTCTAATAAAGTAACCCTCATGCCTGCTAAGGGCAAGGCACCAGGAAAGAAGAGAGGCGCGGAGAGAGCACTGCACCTCCATTGTGAAGAAATGTTAATTTCCAAGTCAGTATTTATGTTTTCATGTTTCCTAGGTTACCATAAACAGAACCCACATGCTCTATTTGTACCTTTGTAATGTCTTGGATTGAAACACTTTGTCCTGTCTTGGATTCTCAGTCCTCTCCTGGCTCCTGGAGAGAGTTCCTGGTTGCTCAGCCATTCTCAGCTGCCCTGCCACACCCACTACCACGTTGCACTTGCAGCAGGGACCTAAGAAAAGCTGGACTGAAATGACCCAACAACTTCACCATCCAGCTGCTAATGTAGCATTTGCTAAGTATTTCTAAGCCCTTACTGGAAGCATGAACATTGAGATTTTCCTGACAATTAAGCATAGCAATACGAAAGCTAGCAAGGCCTAGCCCAAGGACAGATGAGAAATATTAAGCTGTCTACTGAAATAGGGTAAGGTTCTCTGCTCTTTCTTCTTTCCTCCTGAATCAGGGATCTCATCTGGAGTTTATCAGCAACTTCAGGTTTGCCCAAGAAAAGCTTGCATTGCAAAGTTGTGGATTCATTTTGCAAATTCTGACTGTCCAATGTATTTGCCTTTGTGTTTCTAAAGTCTCTTTCCAAAATTACTTTTAGTAAATTAATTGTTCTTTAAAAATTAGTTAGTTAGTTAGTTTTTCTGAGACAGGGTCCCACTATGTAGTCCAAGATGACTTCAACTCACTATGTAGCCCAGGCTGGCCTTGAACTCCTGGAGATCCTCTGTCAAGAGACTGAGTGCGGGATCACAGGCATGCGCCACCGCGCCCAGTCTAGTCAAAAAACTTTTAACAAAGCTTTGATCTGGGAATTCCAAAGGCATTTCTGAAGTCAAAAGTACAGGGATGCGTAATCCCAGCACTTGGGAGGCTGAAAACAGGAGGATCTCTACAAGTCTGATCTACGTCATGAGACCCTGTAAACCCTGTAGACCCTGTCCTAAATATAGATTAAAAAAAGTACAAGGACATAGGAAAAAGTATAATTATCTCTACAAATAAGAGAGATGATGCATAGAAAAGCTATCCGACTTCTTCAGTATCTCCCACGGCCAGGTGAGGGGCTACGTTCAGAATGTGGGACATGTTCTAGCACAATAGGGTTCTAGCAGCTGGTTTTTCTATGTTTTTGTGGATCTGTAATGAAAAGCGACCTACAGCCTAACACTTCCTTAAACTTTGATAGGGTCAACCTTGCCATGTCGTGCCACAGAAGAAATCCGCCCTGCAGTTTCAGAAACCTTTCAGTAAAATTCAGGGGGAAGTGACGTGCTCCACTCGCGAGACAATGGAGCTCCCTCTGTAGCAAAAGTGTCCTCCAGCTGCTTGCCCTGTGCTGAGACCCAGAACCAACAAAACAAACCACAAAATAAAAGGAAGCTCTCATGGCTTCTTTTCAAGAGTGCATAATAAGATGGAAACAAGAAGGCAGGCACTCCATTTGCCAAGCAGAGAATGATAAAAGGTCAGTTATTGTGTAAAGACCACAGCATACGAAAGCAGATTATTGCCTGTATTCTGAACAGTCTTCCTGCAACAGCAATAGCCAGGTTAGTTCACGTGAAGCTATTCACGTCCTGGGATATTTTTAAGGTGGAAAAGGAGCAGCAAAAGGAATGTCGTAGGAGGAGGAGGAAAGCATACAGGAACACAGCTCCCAGCCCAGCAGCAGCACAGAAGCACGGCCTGTGCCCCTCATTCCTCCTGGCGGTGCTGGGGTGGCGGCTGAGGAGCCCCAAGGTCATCAAAGGAGGGACAAATGAGGAGTTGCCTGCATTTGTGTCAACTGGTGCATTGCACAGAGCAAGGATGAAATGTAAAACTCAAAGGACAGGGTGGAGCAGGGAGGAATGAGCTCCTCCCTGAGTAGCAGGCAGCTCGGAGCTGTGAAATATCACTGGCAGGAAGCCCATTACCTTTAGGAAAATGTGAAGTATGTGAGGTGCAGACAAAGGTGACGCACTGCAAACAGTGGAGAACTCTCCCGTGCAGGCGAGAGGGGCTTGTATTTGCTTTTCAGAGACGCTGGGTGCACCCTGGCACACGCTGAAAGAAGGAAATGTCTCTAACACCTTAGCGTCTGGAGTGCATACCACATACCACCGCGCTGTAGAGTGGCCACGGGGCCACAGCGGTCACTGAAAGGTAACTCATTTGGCAGTGGCATTTATGTGGTAGACATGTTCTGGTGGTTTCCAGAGGTTAGTTTATGTTTTATTCCCAGGAATTACCCTTAATTTCTGTATTTAAGAAGTAAATGCCCTATCAGATACGTATTTTAACCTTCACAGCAAAAACAAAAGGTGAATGAGCTTGTTCTACTCCCCCCACCCCCCGCCAGACAACAGCAGTCTCACATGCTGGCAGCGCTGGCAGCTATGCATCAGCTTCTCCTTAAAAGATAATGGCTGGCCAGGGATTGAGGTGGGATTTTGGAATGTTTGAGGTGTATAATTTTCTATAGTATCTTTGAGAGAGAGAGAGAGAGAATCAAGCAAGATCTAACAGGAGTCCATTATACTGTTCTGTTTGTTTCATATGCATTGGGAATTTTCCATAATAAAAGTTTTAAAATATAAAAAAGTAAAGGGACAATGTAGTAGAAGCAACCCACCAGTTTGATTTTATAAACTTTACAGGAAAGAGAAGATTTTGAAAGAGTAAAATATATGACTTGCTCTCTTAGACTCCCTTGGGTAGATCTATTCCTAATCCAACTAATAACACTTTTTCTCTTAACATAAGTACTTCACTGAGGCTGCCCCGCATTGGAGTTATTTATATATGTGTCTATCTTTTTCTTCTAAGGCCTTTGAACACAGCATACCTTGAATGTTTATTTTCTATTTTCCCACACTGCCAAAAACAGTACCCATCAGAGTGGGCATTCCATGAATATTTTCTAATACAGAGGCATGATCTTTAGGAAAGGAAAAAAGCTTAACTGTGACAAGAAAAAGATGAACTACCTAAAGGAGTCAGAGACTACGGAAGTGGACTTGCATTTTCTAGAAATGAACTTCCAAATCAAGTTCTACAAATGACAGAACATTTTTAGAAAAGAGAATCCAGGTTACTTGAAAGAAGAGAAGAAATTTGAAATCCAAATGTTGGCAGAAAGATTTTTTTTTAGTCTTTTCAAGACAGGATCTCACTATGCAGTTCAGGCTGGCCTTGAGTTCACCTTGTAGCTCAAAGTCTCAAACAATGATCCTCCTACCTATATGTCTCCAGTGCTGGGAATACAGGCATGTGCCACCATGTGGGACAAGAAAGAAAATTTTGTTTATTGGTATGCCGTAAAGCTTCCCCTCCAATTTTGCAAGTAATCATCACTTCTTTCACTACTCCTCTGTATATGTGTGGGCACGCGCGCACACACACACACACACACACACACGCACGCACACACACTTATTTGGGATGCATCAGAAACCACTTCTACAAGTTGAAGGAAACAGGTAAACACTGAAGAGCACTTTGAGTCTATGGTTCTTGGGAAAGCTGCAAAGTGCGGAAGGTGGCAGTGGTGGTCTCAGGACCACCGGTAATAGCAGCTGATCAGCGAACTATGAGAATAGCACATTGTCACAAGACACTACCTGGGTAGAAGGGCATGCCCCCTGTTGACCAACAGTTATCAATAAATAAAATGCAGTTCTAAATGCACAGCATTTTACTTCAAGATAACTAAGCTGAAACATACATTTATTATGAAGGATTCCTTTGGGACCAAAATTACCAACTAGGATGGTCAAACAAGGGTTTCTATTAGCTATGTGGTCAACATGGACAAAACAGACGACCCGCTTCTGGAATTACTCGGACCAGAGGGGTTCCATCCACCCACCCTCCTCACCCATGCTGAGAACAGCGCCTCGCTGTTGATAGAATCACCATGGGAATTCTATCAAGGAAGAAGACAACAGAGCAGATACCACTAACTGGTTTGAGAAGCTAGAGGAACTAAGAGATCACCACACTTAAAAAGATTTTAAACAAGGACCTCGGCGAGATGGCAACCACGGAGGGGGTCGGGGAGCCTGCGCAGGGTGGTGAGCCTGGTCAGCCCGAGCAGCCTCGCCGCAGCCTCACCCACCGCCGCCCCAGCTGCCCCAGGAGGACGAGATGGCAGCCGAGGCCGGGGAAACCGTGGCGTCCCCTATGGACGACGGGCTCCTGAGCCTGGACTCGCCCACCTACGTCCTGTACAGGGACAGAGAAGAGTGGGCTGATATAGATCCAGTGCCACAGAACGATGGTCCCAATCCAGGGGTGCCGATCATCTGTAGTGAAAACTTCCGAGATGTTTATGATCATTTCCGAGCTGTTCTGCAGCGGGATGAAAGAAGCGAGCGGGCCTTGCAGCTCATTCGGGATGCCATTGAGTTAAATGCAGCCAATTACACAGTGTGGCATTTCCGGAGAGTTCTTTTACGGTCCCTTCAAAAGGATCTACATGAAGAAATGAACTACATCACTACAATAATTCAGGAACAGCCCCAAAACTATCAAGTTTGGCACCATAGGCAAGTATTAGTGGAATGGCTGAAAGATCCATCTCAGGAGCTTGAATTTATTGCTGACATTCTTAATCAGGATGCAAAGAATTACCATGCCTGGCAGCACTGACAGTGGGTCATTCAGGACTTTAGACTTTGGGATAATGAATTGTAATATGTAGACCAACTGCTCAAGGAGGATGTGAGAAATAACTCCGCCTGGAACCGAAGATACTTTGTCATTTCTAACACTACTGGCTGCAATGGTCATGCTGTATTGGAGAGAGAAGTCCAATACACTCTGGAAATGATAAAACGTGTACCACATAATGAAAGTGCATGGAATTACTTGAAAGGGATTTTGCAGGATCGTGGTCTTTCCAAATACCCCAACTTATTAAGTCAATTACTCGATTTACAACCCAATCATAGTTCCCCCTACCTAATTGCCTTTCTTGTGGATGTCTATGAAGATATGCTGGAGAACCAGTGCGACAACAAGGAAGACATTCTTAATAAAGCATTAGAGTTATGTGAAATCCTAGCTAAAGAAGAGGATACCATAAGAAAGGAATATTGGAGATATATTGGAAGATCCCTTCAAAGCAAACACAGAGAAAGTGACCTACCAACAAATGCACAGCAGTAACGCCATATGGAAGAACTTGATGGAATGCTTTTATTTTTTAAGGGACTCTGTGAACAAGAGCTTACAGCTAACGTGAGCGTTCCCTCACCTGTGGTGTGAAAGATGAATCACGCAGGTGTTGCTAAGAGAACCAAGTGTGCTGTTCCTTGGGTGCTGCTGCTGCTCAGATTTGCTCTGAGAAGTTTGGTTGTTTTAAAGCAAAGTAATTGTAGGGAGGGGGAATTAAACAGTCCTGAAAGGAACCACTGCTGTTGTAGTTTTATCAACATTTAATCTACTTGCTTTGCATCTGTAACGAATGCAGGGTACTTGTCTGTAGTAGAGTTGAGGTAACTGGAGTTTGGCTCTGTAAGTTGGGAGTCCAGTTGTCCCGCCACAGCTGCGGGCCACGCTCACAGTATGTGGCTATCACTGTAACCAACTAATGCCAAAATCACGGATATATCTAAAAAAAAAATTTAAACGAAGTATTATGAAGTCACACTGTACTTATTCTAAATCTCCAAGGATCTTAGAAACAAAAGAAAATTCATTTCAGTTGCAAAAAGAGGAACTTCAATTAGACACACATAGCACTCCTCGGTTGGGTTACATGGCAAATTCCTAAGAGGCCTGACATACTGTTTCTGTGCGCAGATGTCTGAGAAAGCAGACACTATTTTTCTTAGTCAGGTGAGGTAGAGTCCTATCTATGGCAAGAAGTGCAAGCAGGAACCACTTACGCTCCCTTCCTGATCTCTGATTTTATTCAGTTTTCTATTGCTTATCTTCTAAATGTGCTTGTAATAACGTGCCCTCTTGCTAGCACCTTCTTGTAAATGTGATGCCTATCTGAGTTGAGCCTAGCTAAGTAAACTGAATTCAATAAAAACCATCCCAGGTTATCCTCCAGGAGAGTTATTACTCCGCTAACATGCTACTGTTGCTACTGTTACCTAATGCTTTAACTTCTCCTCTAGGCTTGAGTTATGCTACGCTATTGTATATCTAAGATAAGAGGCTGTCTGGAGTCTGTTCAATGTTATCACATAACGCATAGTGACTTTTTTATTGAAGGTGCTCATGAGTACCTCTGCACTGATACAGGTTTTACTGAAAATAATTTAGAGACCCTGTGTACATGTCTGACATGTGTGTACATACATACACATATGTATTAGAGAATATCCACATAAACATATATTCATGGGTACATGTATGCAGACAGATAGACAAGTGGTGAAATAAAAACAAAGTCATGATGTTATTTTCCATAGATGGTTAACAATCTGCAATGCTCTGCTCAACTGGAATATCCTGTGCTATACTGATCTGGTTTAAAGCTTAAAGATAAAACAACACACTATGCTGAGAAACCCATCCTCTGATCAATTTCTGTCACTTAGCATTCTTGATAATGCAGCAATTTCCAGCCACAAGGCCTCCAGACCCTCAGACCTTCGCAGAGTTAAAAAAGAGAAGTTTGGATAAAGCATCAATATTTCCAAAAGCTTAAGGTAATTTGGCATTTGCTTCCAAAGTTGTGATGGGCTAGCAGTCTGCTATCTTTGGATTTGAATTTTACCAACTCCTTGAATAATTCTGGTTGTCTCATGTATGTCTGAAACTTTCTGCTTTACAGCATGGAATCAAAAATGAAAAGTATTTAAGTTTCTAGTGAAAAAGGGGCAGATCCCTTAACAGTGAACGCAGCATACAGGAAAAACAAATGTCTACTTGGGACTTGGGGCCATGAATTCTCATATATTCTATCGGGTCTGAGCATTGAGGGACAACAAAAGAATAGGAAGAGTATGGAAAATGGGATGGGAAAAGATTTCACTTAAATAAAGGAAAATTTATCACCGGATGTCAGCTTGAAGCTGGAGATCTGGTCAGATGTCCTCTTAGAAGCTGGCTTCTAAGTTGTGGATCAGGTAAAGGAGCATGAAGATGACACAGAGGTTGAAGACAGGAAAATCCCCATGTTTTATTCCTGAAAAAGTAAAAGCTTTAATAATCTCTGCTGAGTAAGGGATGAATCAGAGCAAAACCAAGCGGCAAGTACTAAACGCAGCACATGAAGAGGCTCAGGCCAAAGCTTTGTTTGGTAAGCATGTAGTGCAATGCAACAGAGATGACAGCTTAGAATTGCCTAGCGTCCTCAATAGAGAACAGGAAAAAATTACTTCCATAAACCAGAAAGAAATAGAGAGGGAAGAACAGAAAAGGAAGTAAAAGTTGACTAGGTAACAACAATATGAGAAGAAAGTAAAATAAAGAAGAGAGACAATAATATCAAGGCATATTTATTTCAAAAGAACCAACAGAATTAAAACCCTCCTTGGAGAAAATAAAAGCTAGGAATCAAATCTGTAATGTGATTTTATAGAAATTCGCTTATGGGGGCCAGGGAGATGGCTCAGTGGAATAAGCGCTTCCCTGGCAAGTGCAAGGACCTGAGTTCAATCCCTGGTTCCACCAAAAAAAAAAAAAAGAAACTCGCTCAGAACAAAGAGCAAATGACAGAGAAGATAATTATATGAGATAAAATAATGTAGCGTGGTAAGTAGAGAACCAGACTACATTCAATTTCCATTTCCAAAGAAGGCATAAGAACAAATGCAATACCAGCCCAGTGTATGTCTTTCACACGAGATCGTAAAGCCCATAAAAGTTGTATCTCAACTTCAAGAAAGGCTAAGTGAAAAAGCTTGGCAAACATTCTCCCCAGAAAGCAATAAAGAAAAAAATCGGGGCAAAACTTAAAAAACAAAAGATCTCCATGGGCGTTTGGAAACTGTCCAAGGGACATACCACAAATAAAGAAAAGTTTGCTCAAGAAAAGCTAGTGAATCAAGGTTAGAACCTGAAGCCTCTCTCATTCTTCTCCCCTGCGTGCCCAAGTCATTGGTGGCGACAGCTACTTATGAGGCAAACACCCAAGGAGGATCCTCAGGACAGTGACAGACCTGGAGACCAGCCAGAAATTACCAAGGAGACTCTGGAGAGAGGACAGCTATCACAAACCTTGATAAACTTTCCTATATTCCTGCTGGCCTAAAATACACATTTTGTTAATATGGCAACAAATATGACAAGACTTCAGCTACAGTGAAAGAAAAAACAGAACACAAATTGGAAAAACAAACCAGAGAAGAAGAGGGAACCTCATCAGCAACTCTTTAAAAGAATTACAATACTATGAGATATTTTATTTTATTTTTTTAAATGGTTTTATTGAGAAACAAATAGCAATGAGACAGTTTCAAAATCGATTAGTAGGGCAGTTTCAATACTAAATACACTGCACATTGTTGTCTTAATGGTTATTCACTGTACAACATGCAGACATGATATCCTGTCCACAAACATTATCAGAACAATCTTTCTATTATTGAATTAATAAAATGTAACTGTATATCTGTCCTATTTTA
>PVKA01007961.1:30438-75347 GCA_004027165.1 Ctenomys sociabilis
TTTGAGACAGGGTCTCACTATGCAGTTCAGGATGGCCTTAAGCTCATTTTGTAGCTCAAGCTGGTCTTGAACTCACAACAATTCTCCTGCCTCAGCCTCCCGAGTGCTGGGATTACAGGCATGCGCCACCATGCCCAGCTCGAGAAGGGTCTTCTATTGTCATTTAAATATTGTAGGTGCATGAATTCAGCAAAATATACCAACACAGTACAGTGATAATAGTAGTGGGTTTTCTGTAAGACTGGCAATGTCAAAAGTTGCTGACTTGAGCCTTTTACAGCTCAGCATATTAAAATGGCTTCACTTTTTATACTTTTCTGCTGGAAAAGTTTCTATAACAAGAAATGTAACTATTGTATCTGACAGGGTCAGTCAAATCGCCTCAGGATTTATCCTGAAACCCTGTACCACAGTTTGTAGATCCTTTGTCAGTGTCAGCCATGTGGATGAGTTACGGCCATTGCTTGACCAATTTGCTCTCTACGAAAGCCTGAAAGAATGTTCTCTCTCCATGTGCCTCTCCTTAGGCACACTGTACATTACTGATCACTTTCCTCTTTGGCCACATAATCTCCTTGATTAGAAAATTTGGGGCACAATTGAGTTGCACAATGTTACAGTTCAGATTCTCCTATGTCCTGAGTCTTGACTGCTATGAGCTATTTTTATGCCAACAAATTAGACAACGTAGGTAGCGAAATTAGTAAAAAGATAAATCTGCTAAAACTCTTTGCTAGGGTTGGATATGTATTCCCCAAAGGCCCATGTATTAAAAGCACGTTCACCAGTCTGTAACACTTGAGAAGAAGTAGGACTTGTGGGAACCAGGATCCAGTGGGAGGATACTTGGTCTTGGGAACTTGGCCTTGAAGGGGGCCGCAGCTCCCTGGCCCCATACTATCTCTCTCCTTTGCTTCCCAGCAGCTATGAAGTAAGAAATTTCCTTTATCGCACACTCTCACCATGACGCTGTGCCTCATCACAAGCCCAAAGGCAATAGGCCAACTGACGAAGGAGAGAGCCTCCCACGCTATGAGCCAAATGAGGCTCTCTCTCCAATTGCATATCTCAGGTACTTCATCAGAATGACAGATGACTTAACATGTTGTCTTGCGAAAAAATAGAAAATTGGATTCAATTTATAGAAAGTAAAGAGAATAAAATGGTAACTAAAACTTTTACACATAAAAAAGCCAAATCCAAGATGTTATCACTGGGGAATTCTATCAAGCATTTAAGAAAGAACTAGTTCACAAGCATTACCAGAATATGTAGAAAAAAATATTTCTGGACCTATTCTTAGAGGCTAGGATCACCATGATACCAAGATCACACAAATATATAACAGTGAAAGATACCATTTTCCACTTATGATAATGGCTGAGGTTTAAAAAGGAAAAAATAACAAGTGTTGGCATATACTACTTGTGAAAGTGTAACATGATACAGCTACTGTGGAAAGCAATTTGGCAATTTCTTACACAAAAATTGACATATGACCCAGTAATTTCACCCCCAGGTATGTACCTAAGAGATTAAAAAAATAAGTTCACACAAAGGCTTGTATCCAAATGTTCATAGTAGCATAATTCATAATAGTCAACGGGTCAGGGAGATAGTTCAGTAGGATAAGCTCTTGCCTGGCAAATGCAAGGGTCTGAGTGCAATCCCTGGTTCTAAAAACAAATAATAATTCATAATAGCCCAAAATGGTAATAATTCAAATGCTCATCAAGCAGTGAATGAATAAAGGTGGTATATCCAGAGAATCAAAGATTATTTGGCTATAAAAATAGGGTAAAATCCTGGCACATGCTAAACATGAAAGAAACATGACTGAACCTTAGAAACATCAAATACTATAGGGCATTTATTATTTGATGGCATTTAGATAAATATTGAGAAAAGGAAAATCATAGAGACAGAAATTAGAAATACATACTTGGGGGTGAAATTACTGCGTCGTATGTCAATTTTTGTGTAAGAAATTGCCAAATTGCTTTCCACAGTAGCTATATCATGTTACACTTTCACGAGTAGTATATGCCAACACTTGTTATTTTTTCCTTTTTAAACCTCAGCAAATAGGTGGTTGCAAATAGGTACAAGGGATATTTTGGAGGTGATGCAAATATCCTATCATTGGATTATGGTAAGGATTGTAGAACCCTGAAAATTTTGTGAATGTTACTGGATTTGGGGAAACGTCATCATTTGGTGAAAGTCATAGACATATAAACTCAAGAAGCTAAACAAAATGCAAATAAAATAAAGTCCCTATCCATATATGTCCTAACTAAAACCTTTTAAAAGAAAGTAAAAGAAAAAATCTTAAAAGCATTCAAAGAGAATCTGTATCTTACCTCTGGGCAAAACATTTGCATGACACTAGATTTATCACCTAAACCATAGAAGCCAAAAGGAAATGAAGCAAAAAATAAAGACATTCTCAGATGAAAACAAAAGTAACACGGATATAATTTTTAAACAGAGACAAACTAATGCAATTTGTTACTAGCAGACATAATCTTCTGAAAAGTGCTCTCCAATAATGGAGATAATAAAACAATATTCTCCAATCAGGAAGAAAATGACAAAAGAAGAAAACTTGCAGCATCATAAAAGAAGAAAGAACACTGAGAAAAGCAGAAATACAGACACACTCAAGAGATGGTCCTTCTCATGAATTGTAGAAATCCACCCTGAGTTTGAAAATAAGCATAATACCATGAAATGGCAGTATTTCCTTTTTATATTATTTTATTTTTGTATTAAATTCAATTTTATTATTTCATTTTGAAAAGTAAAAGATAAAAGTAAGAACAAAAATCAGAAACAATGACAGAAACAGGGTAACATACAACAATACATATATTGCAGATTTTCAAAACATGAACAGCTCATTAACAATGGTTGGTATATTACCTATTTTATCATCAAATCTGTTGCTCAGATTAACAGATTTAATTACATAAGTTTGGACATATGATTGCATATTACTGCTTGCTCTCTAGAAACCTTGAATTTTTGTTCTTGTCTATCTTGTAGTATGTCCAAGCAAAGGTAAAGGGATAAAAATAAAAATGAGATTCCCATAGTTTACCCAAAGCGATAGAATGTGACATCACATATTAATGCTACAACATCCAGAGCAGCTAATAAGGAAACAAAAACAGAGCAATATATTGAAAAATACTATAAATGAATCAAGATGGAATCCTAGAGAAACATACCAATAACCTATAAAAAAGAAAGAAAAACAGAGAAATAAGACAAAGAAACAAACAGCAAATGGGTAACAAATGGCAGGGTTAGTTCTAACATATCAATAATTACCTTATATGTAAATAATAAAGATAAACCAATTAAAAGGTAAAGATTGGGTATAATTAAGGATGCAGCTATAGGACCCAGCAACTGAACTCTTAAACTTATCCCACAGAAATGAAAATGTTTATCTAAAAGTCAATGAAAAATATTCATAGGAGCTTTATTTATAACAGCCCCAAATTGAAAGTACACACACTCTCACCTTTGGGATAGGTGGTTTAACACTGGGGTACACCCACACAGTGGAAGACCACTTGGGAAACAAGGAATGAATCAGTGATATGCACAACGTGGAATTATACTGAGTTGAGAAAGCCAATCCCAAGATCAATAGGCTATATAATTCCACTTACATGATACTCTCAGGAATAGTTGAGGGCTTATCTGAATTTGGTCTCTGGGTTTCATTTTATCATTCAGAGTATCATGTAATTATATAGCCTATTGATCTTGGGATTGGCTTTCTCAACTCAGAATAATTCCACATTGTGCATACCACTGATTCATTCCTTGTTTCCCAAGTGGTCTTCCACTGCATGGGTGTACCCCAGTGTTAAACCACTTATCTCCAAGGTGAGAGCATGTGTACCTTCAATTTGGGGCTGTTATAAGTAAAGTCCCTATGAACATTTTTCATTGGCGTGATACTCTCACACTGATCAGATATGGAAATGACAAAATATGTAACTTTTATCATAACCAGAAATTAAAATACTAAGTACTTGATAATATTACTGTTATTTGTAGTAGTGATGATGTCTTTAATAGTTTCTTTTAAAACTTTGACACTTGAGGGATATATATTAAAATACTTATGAATGAAATATGATATAGGGAATTGATTCATGATAATATTGGGAGTAGATAGGAGTGTGGACCCAGCAGAACTAGCCACACATCGCTAATGTTTATGTCCCTTGAAGAGAATGCAGCATCATGGCCAGCCCCACCTGCAGATGCTGGAGTATCCAAAATACTTGTATTCCCAGGGTGAAAGAGACAACTTTGGCTGTACCACAGTCACCTCTTTCAGTGTTGTCAGCTTTCCTCATGTGATAACATGCACCAGTGCCTACCCAAAAGGTGGTCTTGTATTTGAAAATCACAAGATGTATCCCCTATTAAATTTAGGGGGAAAAGAGAGAACAAGATACTTTTTTATTGCTCTTTCCCCTCAGAATTTAGAGGAACAAGTCAAAAGAAACATATCAGAACTATTTAAAAAATCAGAAAAGAACAGACAAAATTACCTTGGTTTTAATAGTTATGATTGGTTACCTGAAGAGAGAGGGGGGAACCAGCCAAAAGTGCACTTCAAAACAATGACTCACCAGGTAGCAATGAAACTCAACATTTTTGCAAAATTAAAATGCACTGATAGATGTACATTGGAAAAATAATAAGGTAGATTAACATTAAAAAATGACATAAAGGGGGATGGGCAGCCAGCATAGGAAGTTCCTGTGACTGGGCAACCAGCTTGGCTAGAGGAATCCAGCTCTCTGGCCCATTCTCCTAAATCTCAGGACCAGGCTACCAAGGGCTGACAGCTACACAATAGGATCCAGACTAGGATGCCCATAATGGACAGGTAAGACTGGTGGAAGAGAAAAGTAAAACATATGAGCACACAGGCAGTCAGTTAGGTGAACCAGTGCTGTGCTTAAGGACAAAGACACACAGATTAGAAACAGGGGAGTGGAACTGCCTGCTCCTTTAAAATATAATTTTATTTCATTTTATCTTGCTTTATTATTGTTTTATCTTATTTTCTTTTCCATTTACTTTTTTATTTTCTTTTTTCTCAATTTTTATCCTCCTTTTCTTTTCTTATTCTAATTCTCTCCCCAATACCCAGAGACCAAATTCAGGTAAGCCCTCAACTAGTCCTTCACTCTTGCCTTTCTACCCCCTTCTCTAGTTACTCAAGCCTTTTGTGACTATCCATTATCCTCCAGCCTTGTTACTAGTTCCCTTCTGGTTTATCTTACACACAATCTTCCCTAAATTTGCACACCACAGTGTAAATCCCACTTTATAAGGGAAAATGTTTTGTGTACAAACACCTAATTTATAGTCTTGTTGTATAACTATAGGCTTTGCTTTTATGGTCTAAATTATAAAATCAATAGTTGCCACAATTTGTCAATTTCTAAATTATACTTGATGCTTTCATTATTGTTAATTGTATTACGACAGCTAAGATATCATATCTTCTGCAATCAGTTGTTCTTCTTTATGTAACAATACTAGCAAGATCTCGGGTAATAACCTTACCATAGCCCTACACAAACAAATATGGGACTAAGCCAAAGAGAAAGAAACATCCCACTCTCAATGAATTGGGCAGGTAGGGTCTTGGGACAGACATAAATCAAGAATCTCCTGCACTCAGAAGATATCCCGAAGAACAGACCTTTCCTAGAGACATCTGACACTAGTCCTATAGCTACCCACTGCCAAAATTCGCAAGGATCATCACAGGAAACCAAAGTTTTCTTCAAACAGAAAATGACAAGAAGGAGCAAAACGCTGTATCAGATCCACAGCCCACCCAGAATAGAACAAATCCAGGAGACATCCACATAGAAGAAATTGGAAGACACATCTGAAATTTGTGAAATGATAGCAACTGTGGTAAGTAATTAATGCCATGAGGCTATAGAGGGAACCATCTCAGAAATAATATCTCTAGTAAAGAAGGAAATGATAACCACAGTGAAAGAACTGATGAGCATATCTAAAGAAGACATAGAAAAATAAAAATAGAGAAGCATGGGAAAATGATGTAAACCTTAAGTGAATAATGCAGGACACGATTAGAATGCATGGAACAGATTCAAAGACATATACAGAATATTAAAAATTCCATTGAAAGCTGGAAAAACTGCTTGGACAAAACTGAAAATAAACTTTCAGACATTAAAGACAGGATTAAGACTGGTGATTCCAAAAAGAAAGCTCTCTTAAAAGTAACTAGGACCTAGGAAATAACAATTCAATATGAAATGATGAAAAGAAAAACAATATCAGACTGATAGGTGTCAACAAAAAAGCAGAAGTCAACACAAATGACATAAAAAGATTATTTGCAGAAGTAATAGCAGAATATTTCCTAAGCATGGAAATAATATGACATACTTAAAGTGAGGCACACAGAACTCCAATTAGTGGTAACCAAAATAAATCTACACCCAGACATACAACAATTAGGATCCCAGAAATTCTGCACAAGAACAGAGTATGAAAAGTTGTTAGCAAAAAGAAACATACAACTTTACAGAGGAAAGCCCATCTGAATCATGGCAGACTTCTCAGTACAAACCATCAAGTGAAGAAGAGATTGGAGTGATATGTTTCAAATCCTGAAAGAAAACAACTTCCAACACAGATTGACACACCCTAAAAACTATCTTCCAAAATTAATGGAGAAATAAGATACTTCCACAACAAAAACAACTACAGAAATTCATGACCACCAAACCAACCCTACAAGAGTACTGAAAGAAATTCTAGAAAGAAATAAGAATAAGCACAATTCCAAGGACAGCAAAAGAATAAAACTACCAAGCAGAGCAACAATTAAACAGAGCAGAAAAGTAGGGAACCAACAACAAGGAAATAATATGACAAAGATAAGCCAATACATATCAGTTATAACCATTAATGTAAATGACCTTACTCACCAATAAAAAGAAATAGACATAAACCTGTTTGTGGTATGTAAGAAACACATTTAACTCATAATGAAATTGATAGAATGATAGAAAACAATATTACATGTGACAGGAAGCCAGAAAAAATCAGGGGTAGCTATTCTTTTTTCAGACTATGTGAATTTCAAATCAAAAATGATCAAAATATAAAAAAGTAACATGTTAATATTATCCTTTATTTATTGTGGACTGATCAGGCTTAAAATCTCCCAAATGAATGTATGGCAAAGGATTAAATTATTTTTTGTATTTTTTATTATTATTTTTTAAAAATACAAAATAGTGATAGAAGAAAACAGCACTATACATGATACAAGAATTCACTAATCAAAGTAATAGGAATCCAACAATGGTTGCTGTATTACATGATGCTAGGTGCAAATTAGTTTTTCAGATCACCAGATATAAACGTTTAAGTTTTGTTTGTAAAAAAAAATAAGAAGTTATAAGAAATTCAAGAGAGGAAAATAAATCAGAGTAAAACAAAAATTATAAGCATTAACTGCTCCTAGGATAAAATTATTGAGTCAAGTGGTATGATTTTAAGACTCCAGGAGGTTTATAACCCTCTAACAGAATTTGAGATTTTCTGGGGTCTAAGAAAAGATCTTATCTGGGCAGCCTCTATTTATTTAGTTATCAAAACAAGGGAAGGGACTACTACAGAAAGGAAGACGCTCAAGGACTTCTCCAAGGCATTATTTTAATTTAGGAGAACTATTTTATCTCTAGAAATCTCTCTACCAGGCAGTGAGATGCCTGCAAATACAGTCTTTAGCTGTTAATTAAAGTTGGAGCCAGGTGTCCTTACCTATAACTCTGTCCCTTTTTAGGCTGCATGGCTTCACCTGCCTCAGTTAGGACCAGTGAATCACAGAGGTTCACTTATTATGAATCCATAACTGAACTCTAGACAAGGGGCCTAGACCTTGGGCAGACCCACAGGTAAATATGAAAAGCCAGTTGGTTACTATTACATCCTTATCAGAGTCACTGTGTAGTGGTCTCCACCAAAGAAGGTCAGTTGTTGGGGGAAAACTATAAGAGGAAGACATAATAATCATAAATATATATGTACCAAATGCCCACCTATATGGAGCACCCAGCTATATAAGACAAATAATGTTAGACATCAAAAAATCAAATAAGAAATAACATGATTATAATAGGGGATTGTAACACCCAAGTTTCACAAAGAGATAGATCAACTAGATGAAAGTCAGCAGAGAAATAGCAGAACTGAACCAAACTTACAAACAAATGGATGTAGTAGACCTTTATAGTGTTTCACCCACCATCAGAACACACGTTTTTTTTCTTAGCTATAGATAGGCTATGCTCTATACTAGCCCATAGAACATGCTTAAATAAATGAAAAGGAATTGAAATTATCCCATGCATATTATATGACCATTATGCAAAGAAACTGGAAATTATTGAAAAGGAAAATGGCAAAATTTAGTGAAGCTTTGATGCCAACGCTCCTCCATCTCTTTAATGAAATTGAAAAGGGACTGATTCTGCCTAGCTCCTTCCTATAAGCAAATATTACCCTGATCCCAAAACCATGGGAAGACCCAAGTGAAAAAGAAGACTCTACAGGCCAGTCTCCCTAGTGAACATAGACGAAAAGTCCTCAATAAAGTACTGTCAAACAGAATGCAGCAAATCATCAAAAACCTTATATACCATGACAAAGTGGGATTCAGCCCAGGAATGCAGGGATGATTTAACGTATGCAAATCAATAAACATAATACACCATATCAACAGAGCCAAACAGAAAAAACATGTAATCATCTTAATAGATGCAGTAAAAGCTTTTAACAAAGTCCAGCACCCATTCATGGTCAAAGTCCTACAGAAAATTGGAATAGAAGGTCTGTACCTCAATCAGATAAAAGCCTCTATGACAAACTAATAGCCAACAGCATACTACATCAAAAAAAAATGAAAACTTTCGTTCTAAAATCAGGAACAAGAAAAGGATATCCACTATCATCCATCATTTTCAATACAGTTCTGGAAACATTAGCCAGAGCAGTTATACAAGAGAGAAATAATCAAAAAAGAAGAAGTGAAATTATCATTATTTACAAATGACATTATAGTCTACATAGAAGATCCCAAAAACTCTCCAAAGAGACTTGTAGATTTAATAATCAAATTCAGTAGCATGGCAGGATACAAAGTCAATAGCATTTCTGTACACAAACAGCAAACTCACTGAGAGAGAAATAACACCATTCACAATAATATCCAAGGGCCAGCCTGACAGCTCGGCAGACTAAAGCAGCTGCTCAGGCAGAGCACACTGACCGCAGTTCGATCTCTGCATGCCATGCTGGTCCAGCCTGTGGGGTGTGCTGAGGTGGCGATTGAGACTGGGTATGGTGGCATGCACCTAATCCCAGCATTTGGGAAGCAGAAAACAGGAGAATCACTATGCGTCTGATCTACATAGTGAGACCCTGTAGGTCCTAAATACAGAAAAAAAGAATTAAAAAATCAATAATGTCCAAAAAAGTGAAATACTCAGTAATCAACCTAACAAAGGAAGTAAAAGATCTATAAATAGAAAATTACAATACTCTGAAGAAAGATAACGAGGAGGATCTCAGAAAATGGAAAGAATTGAACTACGCTGTTGATAAGAGAGGTCAGGCTATCAATCGCAGCACTACTGAGCACTTGAAATACTTCTGTGACCTTTAAGATTCTGATTCTGATCTCTTGCAGAAGATAGAAAACAGAAAAGAAAGAAGAAAGGCCATCAGACAAGAAAAGAAGCAGATTCAAAAGATGTGATTGGGGGGAAAAGAGGAAATCAAGAAAAGTAATCAAAAGGATCCTGGAAGTATAAATGACCTAGATAATTTTAAAAGAACTGAGGAAACAAAAAAGTGTAAGTTTGATTAGAGTAACAAATAAGTCCTAAGAAGGACAGCAAAGAACTTTCACAAAAAGACTACAAAAGAGAGAAAAAAAAAAAAATTACCGAGTATAGGAGAGACTCTTTTCCCAAAAGGAAAACTACAGACAGAGCCAAGAATATCTAAAATTGTGAAATCTCCCAAGATCAATTGCTCTAAGACAAAAGGAGAAAAGCAATCAGTTCCATTCACAATAGCAAGAGATGCTGATGGAAACATGTCTGGCAAAGATGTTCTGGGGAAGATTTAGACAGTGCTGGCAAAATAGGAAGTGGTGAGGAATCTGAAGATGCAATCACAGGTGAGGTGGAAGTGGGGATGGAGAAGACTGCAAGGAGAAGGGGCACAGTGACTGCAGCCCTGATCTCACAAGGGGTAAAGGAAATACAGAAACTAGTTCTAAAGATGAAGATGACTTGGAAGATATTTTTTCCAGGAGAACCTGGTTTTGAACATGCTTGGAGAGAATTAGACAAAGATGCTCCTGAGACTACATGTCGACTGGCAGTTTGTAACATGGACTGGGATAAACTAAAGGCAAAAGATGGACTGGCTTTATTCAACTCATTTAAGCCTAAATGAGGTGTTATACTTTCTATAAAGATATATCCTTCAGAGTTTGGGATGGAGAGGACAAAGGAAGAGTGAGTTCAAGAACCAGCAGAGTTATTAAGAATTCCCAGAGATGCTCCTGAAAAGGACATTTAGAGAAAAACTGAGACTCTCAGTTCAAAGGGCTGAAGTACTATTATGCAGTAGCGGACTGCGATTCTCCTGAAACAGCAAGTAAACTCCATGAGGGTTGTGATGGCCTGGAATTCGAAAGCAGCTGTTCTTTCATAGATCTGAGGTTCATACCAGATGATATTACTTTTGATGATGAGTCTAAGGATGTAGTCTCAGAAGTGGATTTAGCAGCATATAAACCAAAATATTTCACATCTGCTGCAATGGGAACATCCACGGTGGAGATCACTTGGGCAAGACTGACCATGAAAGAGTCACAAAACTTCACAGAAAACGTGAAAAGGAAGAACTTTTGGACATGGATTTTCAAGCCTACTCAGCTTCCTCTAGTGAAGATGGAGAGGTGATAGAAGAGGACCCCCAGGGTGATGATGAAGTCAGCGGAGACAAAAAAGTCATAAGGGTGATGAAGAGCAGACTGCTAAATACAGGCAGCTCCTGAAGGCGATTCAAGAGAAAGAAAAGAAAATGATATGGAAATGGGAATTCGGTGGGTCCCAGGCCTCAAAGGAAGGACAGAAGAGATGGTAAAAAACAAATTCGAAGGAAAAGATAAACTGACCTTGGGAACAACTTTTAGAGAAGAAGAAAGAAAAAAAAAAAAAGACTGAAAAGGAAACAGAAGGCTCTTACAGAAGAGGCCAGTGAAGAGGCACTTTCCCTGATGTGGATTTGAATGACCCTTACTTTGCTGAAGAAGTTCAAAAAATAGATTTAAAGAAAAAAATCAGTGACATCTGTAAAAGATGCTACAACCTCAGGGGAAGACACTGAAATAGAGAGGTGAAAGGCTGAAACGGCTTTGCTTGGGGCGGATTAGGAGGAGGACGGCAAGAAATGATTCAATTACAACAAGATTGTGGAGTGCCAGAACCTGAGCAAAAAGCAGAAGAAATAGATCGTAAAAAAGAAGGAACTACTGGAGGATGACCTGAGGTCAGCGTTAGTGATGCACCATTTCAGGCAGTGTCTATTTCCCTCTTGTTCCATTTGGATCCCTCAGATCCTGATTTCAAGAAAACAAAAGCTCTGGAAAATATGCTTGAGGAGAAAGCCCAGAAAAGAGAACAAAAAGAATAAGAAATGGCTAGGGCAGTAAAGGAAAACAGAAGTGAGCTGAAAAGCTATCATGAAAGGAGTCCATGGGCCCTGCTTGTTCCATAAAGAACAAAACAGAACAGTTTCAAGCAAGAAGAAAAAAACACAGAGTCAAATGACTAGAGATTTCCTTTAGGATGGAGAATGTGTTCTAAAGCATATAGAGACAGAGAAAAGGATATTGGGAGTAAACTCAGCATTTCACAGGGCTGAGGAGGTAGCTCAGAGGCTTAAGTGCTTGCCTGGTAAGCATAAGGTCCTGAGTTTGATCCCCTAGTACCAAAAATAAATACATAAACCTTTTCAATTAAAAAAATCTTTTTATGACCCTATCTTTCCATGTATGCTTGTACCTAATTGTGGATTATTACTTAAATTACCTGAATTACAAGATTTATAAAATACAGAAAAATTGTTTGTGGTATAAATCATCTTTTAGGCATGATGATAGAATACCAAGTATAAGCCAGAGGATTTTTGTGTGGGTAGCTCTCCTTTTCTTTCCACCTTTCCCTAGCAAATATTCTGGGAAATGAGACAATTTTTTTCCTGAATTAAATATGCTTCACTGTGACATCATTCTTTCTTCCTTTGCAGACACACTGAACTTAACCCACAATCCAAACATTCTTTTCACAAGAAATTATTATTTTAACCACACAGTGAAAGCCTTCAATTTAAAGATTCATTTTTTTGTACTTTCCAAAACAGCCTTGCAAAATCATTTGGCAAAGTAGCTGAGAATAGGTACAAGTTCATCCTACTTGCTTTAATTTTCAGACACACATTAGCTACAAATAAGTAAAAACTGCCCTTCATGCAGTTTATGGCCACATTGGTTTTCAAAATGTATTTTGCAAAATGATTGCTGACTTATTGGTGTCTTTTGTCTGCCTTTGCTTATTAAGTACTCTGTATTAGAACACAATTTAGCAAAATAATATATTTATAGTCTGTATTTTACCCTTGATCATTAAAATGAAAGTCCTAGAACAAAGAAAAATGATGACATTTTCCCCTCACAGGTAGGCTTTACACCAGGGCAGCTCATAAATGCTACCACTGGCTTTATTTTCCATATCATCCGCAGTAAACACCAGTCTTGGGGGTCACATCACCCATGATGGCTTCCTCCTTCTCTGGGAATGGCCCAATACATAACTTGTGTCTATCAGTAAGATGCTCTTCTAGGCATAGGCATAGATAGATGGGGAATGTAGCATAGACTAGTTCATCCTTACTTAAAACTTGTGTTTGAGGAGGCAAGGAGGCAGCAGACTGGCAGCACAAGGAGGCAGAAGACTGGCTGCCTTGACTGTTCCTGTTCTATGAAGAACATGTACTTGGAGCAGGCAAGAATTACGCAACAGCACAGCTGACCAGAGACAAGATATGTGGGACAGAGAAGAGTGGGGGCTTTGATACCTTGGTTCCAGTGCATGGGGCTGCTACCTGCACCCCTGAATTTCCCTGTTATGCGGAATCTCCCCATAATACTTCAATAGGTTACCCGCTTTGCCTAAGCTACCTGATGGGGCTGAGTTTCTCCAAGTCCCTACCAAAACAGCTCTGGCCTGTGCCCACAGCTTAGATGTGGGCTTCTTCGCCTGCTCAGAGATAACCACCAGCCAAGCAGCTGTGCTCTCTGCTTGATCTCTTAGTACTACCACTTAGAAGCTGTGGGACTCTGGGGTGGTTATTCGACTCTTTAGACTCAATGTATTAACCACCTGATGTAAGCATGCTGGAATCTCTCTCAAAGAATTCTTATGAAGTTTTAGTAAATAGATCCATGAAAAGATTGCTTACAACAGTGCCTGAAAACTAATAAATACCAAAAGAAAGGGATTCTTATCATCATGCCTCATCAAATTCACATGTTTTTATTCACATGCAAAATATATGATCCAGTAATAAACTTAGGATAATGAAAACAGATTTTGTATGTTTGCTATATGTTAGACACAGTGTTAATATATTTATCTTAAATTATTTAATGCCCAAAAATATCTACTAATAGATTATTAGCCTTGCATTATTAATTATAAAATTACATAATTTACCCGAAGTCATACAGCTACAAAACTGACAGGATTTGTAGAGCTGTACCTTTTGACTTCAAAATTTATCTTCTTTTCTCTTTTTTCCTTTTTTTAAATCTTTTTTTCTTCTTTTGGCTTGTGCACATGAGAGTGCATAACATAGGTAAAGAAAAATGTATGAAACTCCAATGTATTAGTTAGATGAATTTTTAATTAACTGAATCTTCACAAACTACAAACCACATTGCCACCATTCTGGCCAAAAAGAATATTGTCAGCACCCCGACTGTTCCCTAAGAGCCTTCTCTTAGTTTCTCTCTGATCGTCTTCCCCAAGACCAGCCAGCCTTGCAGAGACTTACACTGTCAAGCTAGCTAAGGTAAAACTACATTTTCTGCTGGGTGCGGTGGTGCACGCTTGTGATCCTACCATCTGGGAAGCTGAGACAGGAGGATCCTGGCAAGTTTGAGGTCACTGTGGGCTACATAGTAAGTTCAAGGCCAGTCTGAATTACATGGCAAGACTGTCTAAGAAGCAAACAAAACAAACTGCTACATTTCCCATATTCCCCTGTGTGATTCCAGTTAGGGTTGATCACAAGAGAAATTTGCTCAAGTTTGGAACATGGGAATAAAACCATGGCCATTGAGGTACAAGAGTCAGTATAAGCCACCAGGCACAACTACAGCCCAGGTACATAGAGACTCATCCATGCGCCCCCTTTCCTTCTCCACTCTTACCCTCCCCCTCTGCATCCGCGCCCACTGGCCTGAGATAGCAGATGGGCCCTCAACTCTTTTGGCACCCACCAAAAATCTTCCTTCTGCTTCTCACAGTCCTAGGCCAGGTGTACATTGCCTGGAAATCCGTGCAGCTTCTTCAAGCCGCCTGTACCAGCAGTTTGGTGCTAACAAGAAGAATACAGGGAGCAGTTTGTCCTCCTGCATCCCAGGCTTGGAGCCATTCAATATCTCTATGAGGTTCAGCCATGTGGTTGCAAGGTTCCATAGTTTCTTATTTCATAGACATTTCATATATTTTAAGACTATGGCATTAACTTGTCAATGATAGTGCTGTTAATTGAGGTGTTCCCAGTTTGATTTATTGGTTATAATTTTGTACTATGTACATTTTGAACTATGGATATGGAAAGCATTGCTGTTGAGACTATAAACTAGGAGTGGAATTTCTGAGCCATACAGTATTTATATGTTTAAAGTTAAAAGAAAAATATTGAACAGCTTCCTAAGGTATGTGCGCCCGTCTTACTTGCACCACAGTCTGTGCACCGGAAGTGTACCGCGAGACACTTCCGGTGCACAGACTGTGAAGAGATGGCCCTGCCTTATCTCCTGGAACCTTTCTTGTCTTTCACACACAGATGCCTCAGTTACCGGGAAGTGCCTTTCTTTCTAGTATGTGATAGAGTTTTGGTCCCATTTATTCCAAGTGGCCATAAAATTGACGTAGCACCATTGGATAAGAGTATTCTGCGTTCAGACCAAAGCCACGAATCAGGTCTGTCTCTATAACGAACGAGTCTATGCCTCCTATTTTATTCCACTTAGTATTATCACACTGCACAGATGACCCTGGCTTTGTTGGTATCCAGCAGAACAAGTTCCCTACCCTATTCTTCTTCAAGAGCAAAATGCATATTCATGCCTTTATTTTTCCGTGGAAATTTACAAATCAGTTTGTCAAGCTATGCCAAAACGAAAACTGTGAAAATTTTTTCATACTAAAAATGAATTTTCTGTGTTATTTTTGTAGATTTAAAATTATTTCAACATTTAAAAATAGGGGGCCAGGGAGATGGCTCAGGGGGATAAGCGCTCCCCTGGCAAGTGCATGGGCCTGAGTTCGATCCCCGTTCCTAAAAAAAAAAAAAAAAAAAAATTAAAATAAATAAAAGTAAAACAGAGTTACTGTAGCTCATGAAATAAATAGGATTTTATTCTTTTTAGGTATCCTGTGGAGGAGTTTGTGTAAGATGTGTAGGATTTTTTCTTTCATGTTTGGTGGAATTTATCAACAAAATCATCTGGATTGGACTTTTTATACGATAGTTTTAAATTATGAGTTCAATTTAACTAATAATTGTAAGGGCACTTAGGATTTTCTAATTTTTCTTAGGGCTATTTTTAATTTTTCTAGGGAGGGATCTGTCTATCTGTCCCTAGAAAAATTCATTTAATTTTCAAATATTTTGGTGTAAAATTTTTTTGGTACCTTATTATCTTTCTACTGAATATAAGACCTACAGTGATGTTACTCTGCGGCTATTTTTCCTTTTCCTAATCAAGCTTGCCATAGTTTTACCAACTTCGTAAATCTTTTCAAATAAAAATATTTTAAACTTTCAGAAGCTCTTTATCGGACCAAAGATTGTCCAATGTATTCTTTTAAGACAAGTTCCTTCTAAGTCAGGGGTCACTGCCAGCTGGGTCCTAGACAATATCAGTCCATGCCCAGCACTCTGAGGCCTGCTGGTTCCCAAGCAAGAGGTAAATGGCAGGAAAGCAGCTGACACTTTATAGCTGCTCCAATTGCTCCTCTTTCCACTGAGCCCCACCTGCGGCCAGATGAATGGCAGCGCTGGCTCCTCCCAGTAGCATGAACACTCCTGTGGATTGCACATGGGTGGGATCTAGGACACGGGCTCCTCAAAAGACTCTATTCCTACTGACCTGCAAATACGGACTAACACTAGCAGAGGAGTCTGACCACAGGTATAGCACTTAAGTCAACTGTTTGCAGACTTATAGCAAAATCCTGAGTTAGTTATGCAACATAGCGAATGTCACCATTATTATACTCTACAAATGTATACTAATAAAATTTTTTAAAAACCCGGCCAGTGAGTTCCAAGTAACAAACTACATTTCACGGCAGGCTTTAGAATGGCAAGTGAGTTGATGTACTTCAACTGTACAACTAAAGCCAGCACTTGCTTTCGTCTGTACATGGTCCACTAATTATTTTATTTACTACTTCCGCCTGTGCCTCTTTCGCAGATTCCACACTTGTTTCAGACACAGTTTTGGTGCATCCACAAGGTAACGCCAGCCACAGTGAGTAAAAAGCAAATTTCTCTGGAGAGCTTCTTTGCAAAAGAGAAAACACCGAAGATGAGACAGTGGAAGATGCTAAGACTGCTAACAAAAACAGAGACACACTTTAAAGACAATACCAAGAGTCTTACTTCAATTATGAGGTTTTTAACAGATGGTTCACATTCTCTCAGCATGCCCGGTACAATATGTGGTGAGCAGCTATCCAAAAAAACCATGAAACTTTCACCACCTGGAGACCGAGTGCCATGCAGTAAAGGACCAGCCTTGGAGTTTTTCAGGAGAAAGCATGAGCGTGAAGAACAGAACCAACGACTGATGCCACCACTTCATCAGAGGGCCTGCACTAACAGCAGCATGCTTAGTGGTTGAGCATGTTGCTAAAGCTAAGAGGCTCTTTGCTACTGATGAAGAATTGATCCTACCTGCTCCTATGGACTTTGGTCATAACATTTGGGAGAGGCTGCTGCTCAAGAAGTGGTATGTGCTTCTCTTCTTGCTAGCGCCATAGCTAGACACACTGGTGAAATGGCAGAGGGTGCTGAGGCACAGTTCTTAGAGATGATTAATGAGTCTCTGTGGTACACACAACCCAAGTAGACCAGCTTACAGATTTTCGTGAAAAGAAACAATCCTGTCTCTGTGCAATATATCCTAAAAAAGAGGATGTGCGTGAGGATGTGCATGCCTGGAGAATGTGAACCATCTGTGCAAAAACCCCATAATCTACATAGGACTCTCACTGTCTTTAAAATACGACTTTCCTTTTGCTGGCAGTCTTAGCACCTTCTACTGTCTTGTCTTTGATGTTTTCTCTTTCAAAGAAACTCTTCAGCGAAATTTGCTTTTCACTTATTTGGGCTCACACCTGCAGAACCATTCCCATTTTGAAATGATTGCAAATCCAGGAGAATGAACTGATCATGTTGTGTGTCACTCTATGCTCACTGTTGCCGTGACTGGGTGGCTTTCTGGTTTCACTACTCAGCTCAAAGAGGTCAGTTGTGCATGTGAATCTGTGCCCTGTACCAACCACATGGAAAATAATGGCCTGCCAGAACATGACACCTGAGCTTAATTTTTGTAGGATGTGATTAAAATGATTAACCTCATACAGTATGTGTTCTTCACTGATCTCTGTGCAGGTTTGGGAAGACAGGTACAAGGCACACATCTTTTATATACAGAATTGAGGAGACTTTCTAAAGGGAGATCCCTCACAGAGTAGGTGAGTTACAAGAGCCATTCCAGAGATGTCTTTGAAAAACAGTCACCACTGATAGTATTTTTTTTTTTTTTTTGCAACATAGAATGGGTCACAGAACTTGCTTATTTATGTGACACATTCAACCAGCTCATTGCACCAAACCTGCCATCTCAGGGGAAAACCACATCTGTGCTTAGGTTGGTGAATACAATGCCTGCACCCAAAGCTGCATTGGAATGTAGGGGCCACAAGTGAACACTGGGACGTTTGACATGTTTCAAACATCAGCAGAGATTTTGAAAGCGATGGAGCCATGGCTTTCTCTCCTCCAGCTAGTGCATGATCAACTGTCTGAGCTTTCAAGGGAGTTAGAGCATTCTTTCTCAACCACAAGGGACTCCAAATGGGGAAGGTATGGATCTGCCACCCACTCACCCACTTACAAGTGAACCACCAACTGTGTCCGTGCCAGAAGAGAAGAGGCTACAGATGACAGTGGCCTGTAGCAAAGTATGTTTGAAATCATTTCAAATCTCCACATGTTCTGGATTAAGGTTAAGGCAGAATATCCTGAGATCACCACAATAGCACTGGGAAGCTCGATCCCATTTCCCTTGCAATGCATCATCTTATCTTTGTGAAATAGGTTTTCTGTAGTGATAGCCACCAAAACAAGATTTCAGAGGATGCTGGATATAATATTTTCAGTATTACTTTCTCCCATCATCCCCCATAATGAGTCTGCCTAGTTGAAGGAAAACAACCTCAGAACTCCCAGTAATTTCAGCATGATAATGATTTGTATAATTATTTCATTATACATTAAATATAACAATAGGGGTTGGGGAGATGGCTTAGTGGAATAAGCGCTTTCCTGGCAAGTGTAAGGGCCTGAGTTCAATCCCTGGTTCCACCAAAAAAAAAAAAAAAAAAAAATGAAAAAGAAAAAACCAAAAACTTAAATATAACAACAATAAAAATAAAATGCACAATGAATGTAATGTGCTCAAATGATCCTCAAATCACTTCCTTACTACCCCTCTGTGGAAAAATTATCTTCCAGGAAACTGGTCCCAGATGTCAAAAATATTAGGGACAACTGTTCTAACTGAACTTGAAATGCAACTGAATATCTTATATTGTGTTTTCATTATTGTTTCATGCAGAAGTGCTTTACTGCATCAAGTACCTATTGTGTTCACCCCTGCAGCATATTTTGTCCCTTTTCCTTTACCCTGAAAACATTTTCTTGTTCACTGAAATATAATATGTGAAAGAATTTGTAAAATACAGGAAGGACACAAAAACGTTCTGTCCTCAAAAATCTTTCTGGAGGGGTAAAATGCACTAAGCATGAACATAAAATCACCAACAGACTTCAAATGTGATAAACAACACACAGTGGTATAGATAATTTTGAAAAATCCCTGACTATAATGTTTAGGCAGAATTTCATGCAGGATGTGAATTTTAGCTGATTTTATACTTATGGAAGTGATTTAGATGGAGGGAGGGAAGGGTGAAAGAGGTTGGGATGAGCAAAAATTCAGCGGATGGAATATTAAAAGAGGTGTTGAAAAGAAATAAGTAAGTCAGTTTGGCTTACAAGACAATGTGGGCACTGAAATGGGAGAACAAATGTTTAAAAAATTAGGTTCCTTTTAATTTTAAATTTTTTTTGATTTTTTAAATGTATTTGGTATAGGGCCTCCCTATGCAGCTCAGACTCATAATGACTCTCCTGTTTTCAGCCTCCCTAGTGCTGGGACTACAGGTGTGGTACCTGGGTCACCGTCTCAGCGTGCTGGAGGGCGGGGATGGTACAGCATGCGGTACCGGGGATTGAACCCCAGTCCCTGGCTTGCCTAAGCAGGCGCTTTGTCCCCTGAGCTATCTCAGCAGCCCTAGATTCTTTTTATATATCACTTTAAATATTGGGTTAACTAATTTTATCTTTTTACAAATAGGGAATCTTTTTAAGATTTAGACTTTATCACTTATAAAAATAATAATTATTATATAAATACTGATCAGGGAACTTTAGTCGGATAAATTAAAAGGAAAAGAAGCTAAAAAGAGAAAAAGGAAAAACCCAGACCCATGTACCAACATCTTCACTAGAATGTGTAGAGTGGGAATTAACAGGCCACGGGAGACCCTCCGTGGACATCTCCTTGTCACTTTGGCCTTCATGAATGAGGACCCAAGCCATCCTCTATCACATCCAAGAAAGTGTGCCTTTGATTTCAGGCTAGAATGAGAGGGAGGAACAAAGGTAAATTTTACCAAACACTTAATTTTCTTTCCCTTGTTGGGGAAGAAATAATTTCCTAGTATTTTGGGTTGTTATTTCTGATATTTCAAACATGTATGTGGGGGACTTGCTCTTCTGACTCGGGCCAACGCATGTTATATTGCTTCTCAACCTGATGCCTTCCACATTTGTATAGATCCAAAACTCCATAGTTTAGGAATGAGCCAAAAACATGCCACATCTGTATGCTGCTAAAGGTCGCTCCCTTGAAACACATCATACTAAATGGAATCTTACTTCTTGCCAAAATCTTTGTGGGCGTCTGTCACAACATTCATCTTCTTTCCATCAACAGCAGCGGCGGCAACATCGTAATCTTTCATGCTCAACCTTGAATGACATCAGAGAGCCTTCCCAGCACGTTCCTGGGGGTGTGCACCAGATGACGCACACCTCCAGGCCACCATTCCTACCTGCCTATCTGCTCATCACCGCAAATCAAGGTTTACTTTCTCTGCAAACTTTCCCTTTGACCCCAGCAAAATCACTTTCACTATAATGAGATTTTATACTTGAAGCTGTCTCTTCCTCTTGCATTGGTTTTTTTTTTTTTTTTTTTTTGTCTTCTTCATTAGGTTAAAACCTTTTATGGACTGTGAGTATTCAACAAATTTCTCAAATTGACCGAACTCCATTCTTTTACATGAGACTCTACTTGAATTTCTCATTCTTCACAGCTTCCCTTTCTCCCAAGCTCCCCTCTCCTCCCACGCATCAGTATTGCCATGCAGACTTTTCATGGGTTAGTGTCATCTAAACAACTTGTGGTGTGTAGGGTAAAAACCACTGACAATGATGGGAAAATCAGCGTCTGTTACGTGCTTGTCTTCCCTGCTGTTGTGCTGCTGTCTCTCAAAGCTGCCTGGAAAAGCCACGACAGTCTCACTGCGGATGCTGTTGATCATGAAAATTCTAGTGTTTATGCAAAAGTGGAAACTTGTCATAAGGAAGAAACATGTCTATCCCATTCTTCCTCTTTCCCTGAGGAATGATTTTCCCCGAAGCACTCTGGCTTCTTGGCCTACCCTTACTTCTCGCCATGGAGCTGGAGTGACTTACCTGAAGACAAATGGGACAGGCACACCCTGCATTTTCTGATCATCTTCTTCATCTTGAATGCAAGCCATGTAAAACTTCTTTCATGCTGGAAGTTTTCCAGAGCAAGATCCCACAGACAGCAGTCCGCAGAGGTGTGGCACTGCCCAGGCTGGCAGTCACTCAAGTTTCAAGCCTTACCACTGTAATGTCCACTTTTGTTGCATGTCTAAGCTTCTAACTGCTGGTATCTCAATCTTCATCTGATCTACTCTTGCCTTGCTTCACAAAATCAGCCAGGGAAGGTAAATTTAAAGGTTCCCCTTCTTCTACCACTCTATGATCAAAGACCATAAACTCTACAGGAGCACACAACCTCTCACAGCGATCAACCAGTGTTCTCCTCCACAAAGGCAGAGACTTCCATTGTGTAGCCTTGTCCCTTTGCACACTCCCTAGCAAATGAGGTTATCGCGACACAGTGCTTTGCACGTCTCTGAGGCAAAGGGTCTTCTAGTCCATATGCACACTCTGGAGCTGCTTTGGGTAATACTGACAATGTCTCTACCAGCCTACAAAATAGACACCTAAAGGCCATTTCCCATTAAATTAGACTAATTTAAATTAACAGGCAATGAAGCAGAGTTGATTTCAATGTGGGACACAGTAGCCCCAGAACCCCATTTCTGAATGACCCAGAGAGTCCTACAGACCAGAGAAGAAAGTAAATACAAGAGGAAAGTCTTTGCAGTTATTTCTTTCCTCCCACCCTTAACCACCAGTCTCCAGGTCTTTCTTCTATGTCTAGACCTGTCTAATGTATATGGAAATAGAATTTCCCAACTTTTTCTCACTGAGACCAACCAAGCTTATTATATAATCTCAATTCTTATTCCAAGAAAACCAAGATCAATCTAAAAAAGCAGTCATCCGAACTTGGCAGACACTCGTGTGGGAAAGTCTTTAAGCAAAAACAAATTTGTTGACATACTGGGACAAGAAACTCAGGGAACAGATAAAATATTCCATAAGCTAGTTCTGCCCTTAGCTCCGACATTCACACTTTCCAACAGTGCTGTTTCCATTCTGTAGATGAAGCCAACTCATTAGCTTCTCATGATTAGGGTAAATGTCCTTTCAAAGGGCCAAAGGGAACCCTGACAATCATGGAGGTTGTCACCAGTATAGAAACAACAGGCTGCAGCACGGAAAGAAAACACCTGCCCACCTAACAGAATGAAGACAGGGGTTAGCAACCACTGCGCCGAGATGGCCCACGTCACCCAGTTAATTTCCTCTGACCACACTCCACTCTTGAAGACCATAGTGAGCAGTGTGCCCCTGGCTTTGTTACAGGGAGTGACAACACAACAGAACTTACCAAGTTCAGGTTCAAAATAGAAATATAAATAAAGATTAGAGTTCCCCAAGGAAGGAAGCTGCTTTTCCTTTCCCAAGCAACAAGTGGAGGAATTAGTCAGAAGAGAATTCTCAGGAATATCAAAACAGCTGCAGCTCCTTAGATACAGGGAAACTCAGTTATTTAAGGATAATCTCATGCAAGGGAGAGCTATTGTTAACAAACTAGTCATGTAGAGAATCAATGCAATGGGAAAGCAGAGTAAATGCCTTTACCCCCTGGACAAACAACCTAGACGTTCTCCACTCATACAGCTGCAGGTAGACTGATTGATTATTCAAGAAGGAATTTAGCTCTTTAGGATTTGTGCCTGTGCACACCTCTCTTACTGTGTAGTTTCTGGTGAGCAAGGGCTTGGAAACAAGCACCCGGCAGACACATAGGAAGATTCCAAAATGTCAGGTAACTTCCAAGCACAAAGCTGCATGTTTTTGGTTCTGTGAATCTTTTTCTTATTTATTTATTTATTTATTTATTTATTTATTTATTTATTCTTTTTTTTTTGGTACAGGGTCTTGCTATGAAGTTTAGACTCACAGTGATCCTCCTGTCTCAGCCTCCCCATTGCTGGGATTATAGGCATGTACCACCGCACCTGTTTTAGGCCCACATAGCACACCTGGGGTTCCAGGGCCAGCCTGCCATGTGATACTGGGGATGGAACCTGGGTCCTTGCACTTGCCAGGCAGGCACTTAGACCACCAAGCTATCTCCCCAGACCCTTGGACCTTGCATCATCTCTCTCAGGAGTTAGCAGAGTGGAGCTAAAACAAAAACTAGGGAGATGCACAGCCTTGCTTGGAACCAATGCTACTTTCTAAACAAAGCAATAATTTTCCTTCTCAGCAGTCCCTGCCTCCAACAATAAAAATTGATAACAAAAATTAATATCAATCTGGTGGTACCCACAAAGGTATAAAAGTTCACTTCTGGAGGCTCAAAGTATTTCCTTATCAACTGTGCTCTAGCTCACAGTTGGACCGCTGTTTAGCTACAGACTAAATGAATCTCTTAAAAAACCATCATCTGTGCCCAAGAAGGGACTCAGGCAGCAGTGGGGGCACTAGAATGTGCAAGTCATTTTCCTCCCGCTACAATCAGGGCTGTCATGCCAGTCATTAATTAGGTGGCTATCATTAATGTAAGTTCTACTGCAAATCACTGGCACTGTTGTCACCCTAACCAGCTGCACTGCTTTGTGAACCTAGACCCTACCTACCGAGCGATCCACTTATAAGTAGGATCTGGAAGTCTGATAACACTTCCTAATGTCTTCAGTGTGTTCCTCATTTTCTGGGAGTTAGTCTCTTTGAAGAGAAACACTCTTATGATTATTAGCTGTCTACCTTTTCACAAATAGGACCCCAGGTATCCAGTGGAACTTCCAACAGCATACTCCAAGCTCCTTGACAAGAACAAATTGCTAATTGTGGAATGATTTCTCTGGTATTTTACAGACTTCAAAGGAAACAATTGCATTCTTTCAGAAATTTATCACAAATGAAACAAGGCCAAGTTTATAAAAATTCTTCAACTATAAACTACTTCATAGAATCCCAGTGTTGGAAAGAATCTTGAAAGGTCATCTAGTTCATTTTCAGCCTTCAGGAAAAAAAAGACTAAAAGGACTTGGAATGAAAGACAAAATATCCTGGTTTCTAGTCCAACCTACCCAGTAATCCATTGGCTCTAAAACACATCCTATCAGTTCCCTTAACCTCAGTGTCTTAATATACATCCTAATAGTACTGAACCAGATTATGCCAGAGGTTCCATCCAATTTGCACATCCATGGCTCTATGAAATCAGGCTGTAAAAGTTGACTTAGATATATATCAGGGTCTTTACTAGAATGTTAATTTATAGTTGAAATTGTGAAAAATTTTAATCTACACCCAAGCCAAGCTTCTACATAATCATCACAAATGAAATTAATTTTTCTACTTGAGAATATATAGGAGAATGACAGACCAAGAAAACAGCAGATGTCTTTGTCCCTAGATGCTCTGGATGAATGCAATTCATGACTCAACTGGAAAGCAAAGCACTAGCCTTCCAGGGGACAGCTCAAATCTGTTCCCTCAGAGAACTTCACAACAGAGTCAAATACTATAGTGTAGACATTTATTATTTTCATACCATATTAAAGTTTCTGGATTATGATTAGAAATTCATCAGAAGAATGTGTCATAATATTTCTGTTGGTAGAATGAACACATTGTAATGGAGTTAAAACACTCTGAGTTGAGATAACTCCAAAAATGATAACTAGTAACAAGAGAAAACATGTAAATCTTTTGTTGATAAAGTCATATAAAAGTATATAAGCAATAGATAGATGCTGTGCCATCAGATTTAGGGTCTTGGTATTTGTTCACTGTGGTCTTACACAGTGTTCTTGCTATTGGCCCAAGAGGAAAATCCAGTCTCCTTTTCTCCCTCTTTAACAAGTGAAGTTAGTTATATGTGCTCACATTTTGATACACATTTCTGTACTGTGGTGAATATAAATGTCTATTCTTTTTTTGGTCACTCGATAAGATTGAAATTCAAAAGGAAAATTTAGTTGAAGCTAAAAATGAAAGGACCGCTAGATAAATGGACAATAGTAGTATGATGCTCTAAAATAGATCAGAGGCCCCATGCAAGCCAGCTATTCCCCTCCTAGGTATTTTTCCAAAAGAACAGAAATCATGCTCAGCAATATATGTGTGCCCATGTTTATAGCAGTGTAATTTGTCACAGCTAAGTTTTGGAAACAACCCAAATGCCCATCAACCAAGGAATGGATAAAAAAGATATAGTATTTGTACTCAGTAGAGTATTATTCAGCTATAAAAAAGATAAGTTCAAGGCTTTTGTAGATAATTGGATGCAACTAGAGACTATATTGGTAAGTGAAATAAATCAGATCCACATGTGAAACATCATATTGTCTTGCTGGTGTGAGAACCTGAAAGAGAAAGTAAAATTAGAAAGATACAGAAACTGTGAAGAAAAAGAAGTTGTTCAAGGGTCACCTAAACAACTGATTTGAAGGCAATAGCATGCAATACAGCAACCATTGTTGAATTCCTAGTACTTTGTTTAGTGAAATTTTGTATCATTTTTAATGCTGTTTTTTTCTACTACCATTTTGTCTTCTTTAAAAAGTAAAAATAAATAAGTAAATATGTCATAAATTTTTCTACTTTTTAATATTCTTTAAAAGGTGTGATGTTTAAATTTTTAAATTAAAAGATGTATTACAGGGGCTGGAGAGATGGCTCAGTGGAATAAGCACTTCCCTGGCAAACACAAGGGCTTGAGTTCAATCCCCGGTTCCATCAAAAAGCATGTAGTACAGCAAGAGACCCATAGTCATGAATCCCCATGGGACACTCCTTTTCCTTCAGACACAATACTCCTATCTTTCTTGCCACTTACTACAGCGGGTCTGGAAGTCCTTTTCTACGACTGCCTTCACTTACGCTGCTGCAGCTGCCTGGATGTCCTGAAATAATTCAAGACATTTACGTTTCGTGATCATTTTGATTTTGGCAAAGAGCCAGAAGTGATGCAGTGTCAGCTCCTGTGCATAAGCAGGTGATGACACACCATAATTTTCATTTAGGTTTTGTTTTAGTAGCACTCATTTGTGATGCTTCATAAAGAATCCATTCAAAAAATAGTAATAATGAATGTGTTCACCATGAAGAGCTAGTATATGTACATACAGCATCTTTGTCCCTTTTACTTCCCTTCCCCTCTTTACCCTTCCTCCCTTTCTTTTCTCAGATTTCCCTTTCAGTCTGCAAAGGTCTACCTCCCTATTACCCATCATCTATTTCATATTTTTCCCTTAAAAATATTTATATTTGGGACTCCACATATGAGAGTACCATGTGATATCTAAATTGTGTATCTGCTTTATTTTATTTAACATTATGGTCTCAAGATGATCAATTTTCCTTCAAAAGACAAATATTTATCTTTCTAGATGGCAAAGCGGTGCTCCACTGTGCAGATGTACTTACTACATTTCCTTATTGACTCATCAGTTTATAGATATATAGGCAGCTCCCAAGACTTAGCTAGCATGGATGGTGCTGCTGTACACATGGGTGTCCGTGTATTACTGCAAGATGACATCTTTAATGCTCTGGGAAGACACCCCAAAGAGATATAGCTGGGTCAAATGAAATTTCTATTTTTAGTTTTTGAGAAATCTCCATCCCAATAGCCATAGTGGTTGTATTATGTGCATTCCCACCAACACTGTAGAAGGATTTTTCCCCACAACCTCACCAGCATTTGTTGTTTTTGACTTCATGATGATAACCACTCTCGCTGGAGTAACACAGACGCTCAGTGTTTTTTACTTTTGCATTTCTGTAACAGCCAAGGATGGGAAACCTTCTCTATTTACTTTTTGCCATTTGTAATTCTTCCGACAGGTATCTATTTCTTTCATTTGTCTATATTCCGACTGAGTCTTTTATTTTATGGGTCTAATTTTTGAGTACTTACATATTCTAGGTATTATTATTCTATCTAAGAAGTAGTTGGAAATATTTTTTCCCATTCTGTAGGTTGTCTCTTCACTCTGTTGGTTGTATCATTTGTTGTGCAGATGCTTGTTAATTTTATATAATTCTATTTATTGAATCCTGGTATTATTTATTGTGTAATTGGGGTTCTGTTCAGAATGTTCTTGCCACCTGACTTTGAAAGGTGTACCCATTTCATCTTCCAATTGTTTTTCTGTTTTAATATATAGATCTTTGATACATTTTTATTTTATATTAGCACAGAGCAAGGGACATTTGTTCATCTGCATGCGCATAACCACTTTCTGGAGAGCCATTTAGTAAGGAAGTGATCTTTTCTCCAGTATGTACTTTTGGTTTCAAAGATCAGATGGCTGGGTGTGCCTGGGGTTGCTTCTACATCCTCTATTCTGCTCTATAGATCTCCTGGTCATTTTTGTGCCACTGCCATACTGTCTTTACCACCATAGATTTTTTTTTGTGTGTGTGGCTCATTCAGTCAGCCCTGGGGGTGGGGGTGGGGCTGGGGCTGGTGCGGTATGTGGTGCTGGGGATTGAACCATGGTCCCTGCACTTGCCTAAGCTTGCCTAAGCAGGCACTTTAGTCCGCTGAGCTATCTTTTTGGCCCCATTTATCACTGTAGATTTTTGTAATGCCACCCATTTTGATCTTGTTGCCCAGAATTATTTTTGCTATTCTGCAGCTCTTTTGTTTCCATATGAATTTTAGTATTATTTTCCAGTTTTGTGATGAATGCTGTTGATATTTTGACTGGGATTGCCTCTAATCTATACACAAGCTTTAGAAGTATAGCAAATTTGACAATATTGGCGCTGTGTATTTAGTAACAGGAAATGTCTTTCCGTTTTCTAACGTCTTCTTTAATCAGTTTTTTTTAGTTTATTATAGTTTTTGTTATAGAGATCTTTGACTTCATTTGTTAGGTTAACTCTTAAGTGTTTAATTTTTTAGAAGTTATTGTACATAGTATTGTTTTCCCAATTTTTTCAGAAAGTTCATAGTTAGTGTACAGGAACATTATTGATTTTTGTGTATTTATTTTGTATTGTATTTTGTGTATTAATCCTTTAATGCTAGATGGAGTTTTTCAGTCTTTTATGCAGAGAAGCATGTCATCCATGAATAAGATATCAAGCTCTTCAATGAAACTGAAAGGGAAGAAGAAGTACCAAACTCATTCCACAAAACTAGCATTACCATGATGCCAAGTCCAAACAAAAACTTAGCAGAAACAAAAGCAAACAAACAAACAAGTTCAGACCAGTCTCTTTAATGAGTGGCAATGTAAAAATCCTCAACAAAAGGATTTGGAAAATCCTCTTGGATTGGAAAGCTACAGATTACTAAAAAGATCATACCTCATGACCAAGAAGGGTACATTCCAGGGAAGGTAGAGAAAACAAGCAGATAGAGAAACACAGTAGACAGAGGGACAGAGGCACCAACTGAGAGACCATGAGAGAAAACCATGTGAGATCTGCATATTCGCTCCTCACCTGGCTTCAAACCTCACTGCACTTCACTTCACTACCTTATGTCACCTTATGTTCTACAGAAGCAAGTTAGAGGCCAGGCCATGGACAGGAGAGAGGAAGCGATCTCCAGGTTTTGATGTGAAAAGAACATCAAAGAATTTGTGAACATGTTTTTAAAAAATCTCTGCACTGTTTCTCCATGTTGATTTTCACCCTCTTCTTTTCTTCTCTAGAGCTTCCTGTATCTCATGGTCATTGGTAGCACATTCATATTTTGGAGCACTTACCTCCAAACACGTGTGAAGGTTTGTCTGTGCTGTTTTACTTTATTGTGGTCTGCATGTGTTGTTTAAATGTGGAAACTCCAAAGTATCTTTAGGTATTTCCTTTTCAGTCAGTCAAATTTCCTAGGGAAAAAATGTCTCAACTTCCTCTTTGGAAGATTAAAGCCAAAACTCTGAAACACAAAGGAAGAGAGATGGCTCAGAATATTAGCGGCAATTTAGTAAATCTTAAGGGTTTTTTGTTTGTTTGTTTGTTTGTTTAACCCATTTAGAGAATATTCATTTTACATAAAGTACTTGGTCAATGGCTCATCAGATTATGGGAGCTAATCTGAGGTAGAGATAGTTCTTTGACTTTTAGCCAATCCTTCTTCAAGTTTAACTCTGAGCTTCCATTCCAAAAGAATCTAACACTGCCAATACCTGAGTCCTTCTAAGGTGCTTCTGTGCAGAGCAGCTCCATTCCTGCCTTCCTCGGGCTAGCACAGGGCTCCTCTTTCCAGTTGCTCGAAGAATGCCGCTTATCCCCATTTGCTTTCCTATTTCCAAAATTGAATTTTGTTTTCTCCTCTTACAATCTTGTCCTTATTTTGGACATCAAAAAATTCCTTTAAGAGAAAATTCACCTGATGGGATTTAGGGAAGGAACAAATATACCCATATGTTTAACTCTCAACCTTCCTCAGAGGTCAAACTTCCTCCTTCCCACACATAAGCCCAGCACTTGGAAGGCTGAGGAAGGAGGATCACTACAAGACCAAGGCCAGCCTTGGCAACACAGTGTGTTCAAGGCTAGCTTCAAATACAAACAAACAAACACAGTGCTTTGTACAATCCATAATTAGTTCTTCTACCTGCAATTCTATTTTAGCAAATCTTCTAGAAAAGCTTGCTGTCTGTGAGGAACTGGTAACAATTTTCATGCCTTTCTTGGCTGATTTGATGTAATTTGTTGACAAGTGAATTCTAGGTAGACTATGTGCACTACAATATGCTCCAAGTCACCCTTCAGTGTCTAATTATTAACGCTTTGTGGAATCTCCCTAAAGTTTCAGTTTACATTCTCATTCTCTCTCTCTCTCTCTCTCTCTCTCTCTCCCTCTCTCTCTCTCTCTCCCCCCTGCCCTCCCAACACATGCACATGCACAAATGCAAGCATACATACACATCATGGTTTCCAGTTTCATTGATTTCTAAAACTGACCAATAAACGTTTAATATATAAAACAGTGGTTGTATTTTCTTACGGACTTTACATTTATTTTATCTATATGTATGTAGAGTAAGACAAAGCAAATTTTAAATTTTATTAGGACATTTTTCTAGAGCAATGTATTTTTCTCTTGTAGTCCTTAAGGTATAAGTGCAGCTAAACAATAGTTACAAGTGCCTCAGATACCACAGCAGAACCAAGTCGGGCTAGTTTCAAAGTTCCCTGCTGACTGAGCTATTCATGGGGCAGGCTATTAAAGGAAGATGCACAACCAAACACACACATGGCAGAACAGAAACAATAAGATGAGGAACCGTCCTGTCCTTGTCGCCCACCTTCAGTGATTTTCAGTCCATGGCCTCTCTTGCCTCTTCCATGCACATCTATTGCATTACTCTGAAGCAAATCCCTGACAACAGGCTAGGTCTGAAGTGACGAACTTTCAATTTGAAAAACAGCAGTAGGTTAATTCATATTGAGTACCTAGGACACATTTAAACAATTAAAAGTTGCCAATTAGGAATTAGTTCTGCCAGTTTGAAAAGTGATGCTGATCATACGACCTCACAAAAGGAGCCTCTATGCTGATCACGCACAAGACCCAGAAAGATCCAACCTCAACGGGCATCTTCAGGTGCCTAGGTTCCTGACTCTTGCTCTTTCTTCTACCCTGTAGACTTGAGATTTATTTTAAGAAAGCTTTTTGTTGTTTTGTTTCATTTTGCTTTGCTTTGTTTCTGTTTTATGTCCCAGACTCTAAGCAGTCATAGACCGGCCTCGGCCTCTTCGCTTCTTCTTCTGTCTCAGGCAGCATGCTCTGGACATCACCAAGTCTAGCTCAGTTATAACACAAAGTGGGAAATTAAACCAATGCCTATTGAAGGAGTGATGAGGTCACCATAAAAGCCTCAATGAAGGGAGATGTACAGGCTCCTCTGCTCCAGGGATCCCCTCCCCAGAGCAGCATCTGTCCTTTCAATTTTCAGTGTCTACATTTCTCCTCAGGAAAGTACTGACCCAGACACTTCTCACTCACAGGATCATCCACCAACCTCAGGTGTGCAGACTGGGGGCAGCCCCCACAGCAGGCTGCACTGGGGCCCTGGGCCACCACGCTTCATTTCTGGTGAGATAGCCCTGGGCAGCACTGGGGAACCAGGCAGAGAAGGCCTTCTGGGTACCATTATGAACGTTCCAGGAGCAATAAACAGACAAGAGAAGAGCACTGTCTCCTGAGCAGCTAGTGGATGGAAGGGTGGATGGAAGAGCTTTCTTCTAACAGTGCTGGCTGGTAAATGAGAGAACCAGATGTGAGGGAGTCCCTGCACCAGGAGACCTAGCCTAACTGTGAGGTGTGGGTAAACCCAGAGATGGCCATGGGGTTGTTAGTGAAGCCCAGGAGAGGAACTTCAACTGGGAGCTTCCAGCTCTAAGAAAGGCTTTGCCTTGTATCTTCAGCAGGGCCTTCCAGCCTTCTCAGGATCCTCCTGAGTGGAACAGAAATAATACTGCCTCTCCATGTGTACAGCTCGTGTGAGTAAAACAGCAGCCCCACGGAGGTGTTGGAAAATACAATGCTTTCCTCCCCTAGAAGCATAAGCATTTCCACTAATTGCTACACCCTTAAATGTGGTCTCTGGGTCCTTGATTCTTACAAGTGAAAAAGAGAAACAGTTTTGAAGAACAAAATGTCTTGGCCTGAGAATAATTTCTTGCTTGTTCAGTCAGAGACAGTTTATTATGGGTCTGTTCAGTGTCATGGTCAAGGGAGGGCAGGAATAAAACATGGATCCAAGAAGCCATCTTGCTCTGAGCAGTGATGAAGTACATTTTTGTGGGCTGAGGCACTCTTGCGGACCAGATTTGTTTGCAGAATCAGCCCAAGTAGGCAGGTACAGGAATAGAACAGTTTACTGAGAGAAGGTTATTAGGAAACCCAGAGGCTTATCTGGCCTTGTGTCTCTGGGAGAGACTCACAAAGAGGGGGAACTAATCCACTCCAAAAAGAAGAAAGGGATGGCGCCTTCTCCCTAATTTGATATATCACTCATGTGGTGGGTGGGAAAGCTCTTTCAAGTCGTTTTGGCCTAGGCAGTAAATCATTCCTCATGGTGCTGTTTTGTAGTGGTCTGTGAGCTGTGAGTCACGCGGTGACTCACCGCATCATCACCGATGTATATTTGGGGGGCACTCACTGGTTTCTTGGGTTCACACTGATAAGCAAAGCCAGCCTTTGTTGTGACTAAGTCTTTTTCCGTGCTACGTGTTTTCTGTGTTTTCTTAGCTGCCACCGCCATCCTGATGGTGTCATAACACTCAAATGACAGAAATGTATAACCTTTGAAACTAGACAGCCAAGGACATTATGCATTAGGGGAATTTTAAAATGCACGCCCACGTGTCGGGGCCTCTGTGCATTTTTAAAATCACTTTTGTTTTTATCTTTCTTTACCAAAAGGAAGTGCCGCATCGCTATGTTTAGGGAAAGTACACTGTATTCTGCTACAAATCTGCAGCACGACCTTGGCACGTGTCCCAATTTCCAGGGCCTCAGTCTCCTCCCTCACTGTCTACTCTCCTGATTCTACAGATCCATTTCAGTAAGTTTCAAATAAAGTCTAGGAAGTACCAGCACATACCTCTCTGTCGGGCCACACCTTCACGAACCAGGCTGTGCTCACTGGCAACATCCCTGCGACCAGCTGGGCTTGGTTTTCAAGAGGTCCTTGCCATGTGCTAGCATTAGCAAGAAATGGAATGCCAGGGCCAATAGCCCCACTCGAGTACACTCATCTACTCTGTAAGTATTTCTGAACATCTACCATGAACTGGGCATGAAATGCTGAGGATTGAGCAATGTTACAATACACGAAGTCCCTCCTCTTATGGGAGGACATATTGACAGATGGTGTGAAAACATTATAAAGAAGTAAATCAACACAAATTATTGACAACAGTGGAAAAAATGGAGGAAGTTGAAAATATTAGGCATGGTAATGTATTGGCAGTGTCTGAAGTTTTCGGTAGTAAGTTCGGGCTTGCCTTGACTGCAAAGGTGACATTTGAGCAAGACTTAAAAGGAGAGATTAAGCTATAAAGACACCTTTGAAAGAAAAGCAGAAGAAAGAGCACCACTGGGATTCTGGCATGGACACACCACTGGCATGCTGGAGGAACAGCAAGACAGCTAATGTGCCAGAGCAGAATGAGTCTGGTGGGTAAGGCAGCCTGTATGTGCAGCCCAGGTGCGGGAAGCCCTCTAGGGGCTTTGCGAGACTGTTGGCTTTCAGTCTGGAAAAGACAGGAAACCACTGGAGGATTTTGAACAGAAGAATAGCAAGATCTGGCTTAGGTTTTATAATGAAACTCAACCTATTCATTGTATGAAAGAATAAAATGATGGGATGGGAAACAGCAAATTTGGAATCACTGAGACCATTTGGGAAGCTACTTCAATAGCTTGCAGGAGAAGTTATGTTTGCGTAGGCCAGCTGAGTAGCACTGAGGTATGAAAAGTGAGAGGCCCTAAACACAATTTGAAGGTAGATGAATTAATATTTCTGAATGGCTCGGAAGTGGGATGTGTGAAAAGGGGAATTAAGATAACTTCAAGGCTGAGGTTATCTTGGGCAGATGAGGGTTTTAACATGGGACATAAACACCATATGCTTATGACCACGCTCATAGGTCTCCCTGCTCTCTCTATTTGACTCTGGCTTTCTACTTTTATTTCTACAGGCCTCCAACCAATAGCCCAAGCCATCCCTACTTTTTAGGCAGCTGGTAGAGCTCTGTGACAGGCCATCAGTCCCCCATGGTCACACTCATGAGCAGCGGCAATGATTCAACTCACAGCTTCCTGCCAAGAGTGGCAGCGGTCAAGGCAAGCAAATAGCCCATGATACCCAGGACGTGCAGCTGGGAGGGTATGAAGAGGCTCAAAAGGGGCATCCCATTATAAGGGTGTGGCTGGCAGCTGACCTTATGACATAACTCATCGGTCATAGACCATTAAAACAGCCTCATGGCAGACCTGCACAGGGCCTGTTCCTCATCCAGGACACTGCACTTGTAGATGAATTCAGTAAGCGGATGCTTCAATATAGGAACAGACTCAGTATGCTTTTGGTTATGAGAAAGGTAGCTACATTGTATTTACTGGGAACATTTTGGAGGAGGAGAGTTTAAGTTTGGGCTAGCATAGTAGTCAATGTTGGTAACTAAAGCAATGGATCATGGGGCAGCAATTTCCCAATTTTTTCAGCTATTCAATATCTAGATGTCTTCATAAGTGAAGAAAGTTAGCAATTGTGGGTCTTGGAGGGACCTTGTCCACCTGAATGAAAACTGAAAGTGCCAGAAAATTTTCTCTAACATTCTTCCAGTGAGGGCTGAGCACCTAGCTCAGCCTATTATATGTTTTGGCCTCGGATTTTAAACCTGAAGAGCTATCTCCAAATAAATGATTAGCTAGCTTCACAGATTAAGACAGCAGCCTCCACCATCCAGTGTTGGCAGGATCGCTGTCAGTATCCAGCATCAGGGGAGGACAGCACCCCAACAGTGCCTCACATATCGCATGGCTTTGGCTATGGTTCTGGATACCTAGGTTTCTATAACTCTCCTTTGTTTTAGTAAGGAAAAGCTTGACTCAGCCTTTCTGTTAAGCCTTCCTCAAAACTACTGAAGTCCCTTCAACAAAACTGTTTTGCTCTTAATTTAGGAAAGCTGGTAACTGTTGCATATAATGCAATCATTCTCTGCAACCTAATAATACTCACCAAGTATCAATTTCTCCACCATCCTTGCCAGCCAAATCTAAATCTCTGAAGGCTCAACCATGTGTTACAAGCAATTTATTCATGTCCCCTCTTCCCGATCAGCTATGAGAGGCCATGTGACACAGACCTGACTGGTATAGTGTTGTAAGAGGTCTGCATATATGCCATATTAGATATATCTTATATATTTCCTCCCACTCTGCACACATCACTGCCCCACACACACTTAGACTCTTACTCTGTTTCAACCGTGTCTATGGTGAACTCCACGTTGTGTGAAGTTCTACTGCCTGGATCCGGCATCCAGAATCTCTGATTCCTCTGTTATTCCCAAACTGAGAGGAGGTGCCCCATTTCAGAACATGGAAATTGAGTTCCTTGTTGCTGTTAAAGGGTCCAGATAATTCAGCCCATAAATATAAGAGAGCTAACTTCCAGGGAAAGAACTTAAAATAGTAAGATAGAAACTGACAGAGAACCAGGAGATAATTTTTTTCCATGATTCCACCCGTTGGACTGTTCGTAGGCATAGTTTGTCCACAAAGCTTACCTGACAACATCTAATGTGGCCAAAAGGTAGTTCACACAAGAGCTGTGTTTCTCCGTGCCATGTGCAGAGGAGCAATGACTGCTGGGAAATGTACAAAGTTTCATGTGTTTCCGTTCTCCCTCCTCTTTTACCTCACTCTTGGCAGCTGAGGATAGTAGCTCTGAGAAAGCAATAACACTTAACCTTGCCAGAAGTCTATATTTTCTAAGTAAATCTGCCAAAACAATCTCACTTATGACTTTTTCTTTCTCCGATAAACAAGTTTGGCATCATCCTTTTCCCTTATTCCTATTTTGATCAGGGATAGATGGCTGGAGCCATTTGCTAACAGTAGAGAAAGACCAAGAGAACTGACAAGACCCTGGTCCTGATGGTTACAGAGCTCCGGTCAGTAATGTACCCATCTGCAACCCTCTTGCATAGAAGAAAAAAATACTTCCACTATCTTCTAATTCACAAAGGTAAGGGTTTATGGTACTTACAGTTAAATAAAATCCCAACAGATATACTTATCTGAGAATTGTATCTCTAAGGGGTTTTTTTAGCAGCATTTATTATCACATAAAATATCATACTAAATAAAATGTAAAAATTTATCCAGCAGTAGTTCTGCTTGATTTTGGTGCTTTTAAGTAAAGTATAGTTCTCAAACCAATTTATAGTAGACAGTGAATATTCCTACCTCATGCATCCCGTCTACTTTGACATTGCATAAGTTCAAGAATCTCCTGTGGGGATTCTTGAGCTGCCTGCTTCTGGTTCTATCTCCAACCTTTTTAAAAAATGTATTTAGTACAAGGTCTCACAACACAGATCAGACTTATAGTGATCCTCCTGTTTTCGGCCTCCCAAGCACTGGGATTACAGGCACTCGGTACCACAGCCAGTCTCAGTTACATCCCAGCGTGCCCCAGGGGCAGGGCCAGGACAGCACGCCAGGGATCAAACCCCAGTCCCTGCATCTGCCTAAGTAGGTGCTTCAGTCCACTGAGCTATCTGGCCGACCCCCATATCCAACCTTTACGTTTCCCTCAGTGGAAGTCCTTCTCCCTTGGGCTTCCTTACATGTGCACAAATATTTCTCTTCTTTAAACATAGGGTTCTCCACACCTAGTGGCCCAGCTCTCTCTGTGCTGCCTGAGCGCAGTATCTATTGGAACCACTCTTATAGTGTGGAAAGGGAACAATGCCTTTTTAAACAACCAACCCAAAGGACCCACTGAAGCATTCAAACGCAGCCTATTTTCTGGAGAGTATTAGGAACATAGTAAAAGGGAGATGGAGGGAGATTTCTCCTGTTCCCCAGTCTTCTGGGCCTGCAGCAAAGAAGGAGACACCCACTGTGAAAGGGAATCTGCTACAGCTTCTGGAAATGAGACTCGTGAAACTTTCAGTGCATGTTGGAAGGGGGAGATTTTCACTCTCCAGCTAGTCCTGAACCTCCAGCAGTTAATTATTGTACTTTTAATTACTGTCTCCAATAGCTTGTGTTCCACTAAGCTACTTTGTATGTTCTTTTCCCTCTAGTTTTGGGGTATTGGTTTGCACGGTGTGCTTAATTCTCTAGGTCTAAGATGTGTTCTTGATTTTTAGTTTGTTCGTGTTTTTTCCATTACAAATGGTGGGAATGATGATGCCTAAACTCTACACATTGCAATAAAAACCAGAAGTCTAAACATTTTTAAAAGACAATGGATGCCTTATTCTTGGATAGGCTAATGTAGGTCTTAATTTTTTTAATTTAATATATATTTCACTCAAAGTCTCTATTTGCAAAAATGTAAATCATTCAAAAGATGAAAAATAGACAAAGAGCCATTAAAATAGTTTTAAAGAATAATACCCTCGTGTCAAAAAATACAGCAACTGAAACACCAGGAAATATGCTAAAATGCACATCCATATGATTATAAAAGAGATATTGTACAAGTAGACAGAGTTCACTTAAGAATACTTTCTATGATTAAAATAGAATTTTATATTAGAAGGGAAAGTATGGATTATGCAATATATGGTGTTGGAACAACTGGTTAGGAATTTCAATATTTTGTAAGTGAAGTTATAGCCATCTTGGTACTTTCCAAAAAATAAATTCCAAGTGATTCAATTTTTTATCTATTAAAAGTAACAGTAGAAATGCAACTTACAATGAATATGGAGACTTAAATGTTTTTATGTTGCCTTCCCTGCTCAAAACCAGTTCTTCTAACAAATGCCCTTCTCTGCTTGCCTTATTTCACTAACAATCAAAATACTCAGGCTATAAGATTTCCCCCAAGTTTTGCTTTATCTCTAGGTTTTTAGTATGAAGTATTGTCCTATGTATTATGTCTTAGTTTAGACATAAACTTTCTTTACTTCTTGATCCAAGGGTTAGGAAAGCTCATAAATTCAAAATAATTTTATCATATTTTTATGATTCTTTTATTTCAAGTTACTATTAGAGAACAGATCTTATAAAAAAAAGAAAGATATTACTTGAGGAATTTTTAAAGGAAAGTTGACCCTAGACTCTTATCTCTGGGCAAATTAACATTGAGGTGAGAATGAAAGTTAAAAATGCACAGGCATACAAGTACTCAGAAAACTTACCACACAGTTCTCTCAGTGAATTAATTATATATTCCATGAAAATGAAAAATGATCCCCAAAAGTAGAAACTGAAAAGCAATGTGCCAAGGAGACAGTATATTTTATAATTATCTAAATAATTATTGATACATAAAATTCATAATAGTCTGCAACTAAAACTCTTTGGAAATATCTGTATTTTTTTTTTCTGTCTTTTTGAGACAGGGTCTCACTATGCAGTTCAGGCTGGCCTTAAGCTCAATTTGTAGCTCAGGCTGGTCTCGAACTCACAACAATCCTCCTGCCTCAGCCTCCCGAGTGCTGGGATTACAGGCATGCGCCACCATGCCCAGCTGGAAATATCTGTATTTATAAGGCTTTGCAGAAGGGCAGAACAAATGCATACAGGGGGAGATTCGTTGCAGGAGCTGGCTCACACAGCCGTGCAGAATGAAATGCCTACAGTCATGAAAATGCCCTTCGTGCCGCAGAACCAGGAGAGCAGCCGTGTAATTCAGTCCAAGTTAAAGGGGTCATTGGTGACGTCAGTCCCAGGCAAACCCCAGGAGGGCTGATGTCTGAGGGAAGGAGGGGCTGGGTGGTCCAGCTCAAGCAGGAACCAGTGTGGTTTTCCTTCTCCTTGTTCTCTATTTGGGTTCTCAGGGGGCCAGCTGGGGCCCACCTGCACTGGCGGGCATCCCCAGGGTCTCTTCCTTTACGTAGGCCACTTGCTCAGATACTAAGCCCCTCCAGAAATGCCCTCCCGACACGGTCTGGCACAGTTTCACCAGTCATCTGGGAGTCCCTTATTCCAGTCAAGTTGACACATGAAATTGCATCAGAGTGAAAGGTGATAGACAGATTAGAAGAAAAAGAGCATTGGAATTAGCTGAATTTCTTGTCTCAGTGCAGAAAAGGTAAGAGCAGAGGCTGAAATAAATACTGAATAACTTCAGATATCTAGATAACAAGACAAATGTGATCATGAGCCATAAATTTAAGTGAAATTACTAGAATAGGTAGACAATATTCAGCTTTCATACTGCTGCACAACAACAAAAAATGTGATCAATATGAAAACAAGAAAGGAAGAAAACGGGGAAAAAGAAAGGGCAAGAGAAAATGCCAAGGGGCCTAGAATCAAAAAAGTAAGGATGGGATGGAAAATGAAGCAATAATGGCAGTTAGGAATAAGCCCCATTCTATCACTAGTCCCATAAAGTAGGAGTGTGCTGAATTTCTCAATCCAATAGTGGGAAAATGAAATTCAGCTCTATTCATACAGATAGATGATCATCTCCCTTTGCTGCAAGGGAGTACAACCTAAGATCTCCAGTAGCATCCTTAACTACAGATAGCACTCAACTTTGTGCACACTATTTTTCCCTATCTATATGCTATGCTAACATTTAATTTATAAACTAGGCACAATGAAAAGCTAATAATAACAATGTAGAACAACACAGCAATACACCATAATGTAAGTTACGTGAATGTGGGCTCGCTTTCTAAATGGTTTATTGTACTTCCACTTAAAAGGAAGCTCTTTACTACCCAAATTTCCAGCATCACTCCTCCTATGGCCTAGGGCTATCATAAGTAAAATATAGGCTATTTGAACACAATCGTTGTGACACTGACAGTCGAGGTTACTAAGTGGATAATGGTTGGGTAGTCTACACAGTGAGGGTACACCAAACGAGAAAAGATGATCCCTGTTCCAGGTGGGATGCAGTGGTTCAGCGAAAGGCCGCACGAGCCGCTCAAAATGCCATGTAATTTAGAACTTACGAATTGTTTATTTCTTCAGTTTTCCATTTAATATTTTATATGTTCAGACTACCTACAGTTGAGCAGAGGTAAATGAAACCTCAGAGAACAAAATCACAGATGAGAGGATACTAATGTTCATAGAAAAAAAATTGAAAACAAAGAGAAAAAAACTATTTCATTAACCAGATAAAACATAGAAAAGGATTGCACTAGTAGCATTTAAAGTAAATAGCATTAAATATGGAAGGAAGACTAGGTATACAGATGAACAAGAAAGTGTGGAAGTCTGAACATCTGAATATGTAAAAAACACAGCTTTAAAATAAATATAAGATGTTAAGCTTCAGCAAGTTCAGAAACTGCCTGGGAAACTTGTTGAAAATGCCGGCTCTCAGGTTTGTCTCCAGCTCCTTGCCACAGTTGTCCTCTGTCTCTCCCCTGGAATATGGCCACACCTCCGATCAGGTCAAAATTGTAATTAAAAACTTAAACCTGAGGAATTCGGGAAATAGTGATGGGTTCAAAGTGACCCAGGTAATGAATGGCAGAGAGGGGACTAAGATCTGAGAACTGGGGGCCTTGGGTTTCGAACGCAGGTGTTTATTTCTCCTCAGTTCTCCTCCTCTCAATGATGCTCGTGTGCTCTTTAGGAACTTTCAGCCAGACCCCCAAGACCAGTTCAACTCAAGATCTCCTCTTGTGAAAGACGACAGGACCAAGCAGGACAGGACCAAGGTGAATGTCTGAGAGTTGATGTGTGCACAGAAGCTACGTGCCAGATTCGCCTGTGATAAATAAGGACTGCTGGGAAGGCTTCCCTCCAGTGAAGAAGGCTGTGGCCCAAATGCCACCAGAGGCAACATGCTGCCACCTAGCATCCTTGGTGAATATCCAGGTATAGGTGAGTTTAATCTCTTCCTAAAAGGGGATTCTAATGGAGTACCCGGAGGGCATAATGCAACAGGGAGGTCCTTAAAGACACTCTGGAGTCTCTGCCTCTTATTACACAATTAATTAATTCTTACCCAGTTACTGGGTTGGCTCTCCTCCACATTTGGAAAGCTGAACCCTTGGTTTGTCAATATGCAAATACAATGGACAGAAGAAAATGTTTTCATGTTCCATGAAATCCAGGTGGGGAAAGGAGGAAAAAACCCAGATTCCTCATGCGTATAATAGAAAGAAAGTGTGCAATTTCCCTTTTGGAACATCTCTGAGGTTTTTAATTCCAGTACTTATGAAGTTCTTAGAAAGATGCACCCTAGTGAAGACATAATGTTTTCATCTCCAACTACAAAATATCACAAGGGAGTTTTAGCTTACATAGAAAGAGGAGACAGGATTTTCAATGGAAAAGCCAACAAATCTAAAGTAAGCAGATTTAAGAAACCAGGGATTTAGTAAGTCTAAGAACTAATGCTGGCTTTTCTATAGCTTAAACTTTTCTCAGAACATTTGCTTTCTGCAGAAAAGCTGTTTGGGGGAAAAAGCTGACCAAATGCAAAATGGCCCTGAGTCAGAAACCAGACTGACCTACTGGAGTGAGTCATAAAATTATGAAAGGTCTCAGCCTGGAGCAGAAAAAATGAGAGAGAGAGAGAGACAGAGAGAGAAAGAGACAGAGACAGAGACAGAGAGACAGAGAGAGAGACAGACAGACAGACAGAGAGACAGAGACCGAGAGAGAGAGACAGATGCAGACACAGAGCGAGACAGACAGAGACAGAGAGAGAAGAGAGAGAGAGACAGAGACTGAGAGAGACAGAGACAGACACAGAGCGAGACAGAGACTGAGAGAGACAGAAACAGAGACAGAGAGAGACAGAGACAAAGACGGAGACAGAGAGACAGAGACAGAGGCAGACAGATAGAGACAGAGCAAGGGCAACAGAGACGGAGAAGAGAGAGACAGAGACAGAGAGACAGAGATAGGCAGAGAGAGACAGAAGGAAGAGAGAGAGACAGAGACAGAAACAGACAGACAAAGAGAGAGAGAGAGACAAAGAAAGGAGAGAAAGACAGAGACAGAGAAAGAGACACAGAGACAGACAGACAGAGAAAGAGAGGCAGAGAGAGACAGAGACACACACAAAGAGAGACAGAGACAGAGTGACAGAGACAGAGACAGAGACAGAGAGGAAAAAAGGAAAAGAAAGAAGGAAGGAAGAAAGAAGAGGCCACAGAGAAGTGTAGTGTAGCTGGTAAATAATATAGCCAAGATTCAAATCCATTATACCATGTCAAGGAATCTGGAAGAAGGTCACAAGCAAGCTTGGCAGATTTGTAGTCAGGTGGTCAAAGACAAAGACATGAAGCCAAGAGGAATTGACAAAGTTACAGCAAAAAACTGGATATATTGGGGCCAAGGGGAAGGTAAGGAGCTTGGTCCTGTGGGACAGTGCACAGAGCCAGCTGCCAAGAATAAAAGATAGGACCCTGTCCCAGCATCCTGGCAGTACCCAAGTCCTTAAGGACAATCATAGCCAACAGAAAGTGAAGCCAGGAATCCAAGCCCGAAAGTGAGAACAGAAACCATCTCCACCCACACAGCTTACTAATTATGTTAACATTGCACTTCTATCCTGCTGTCTTCATCAAAGCGACCTGATTATTCCAGGAAACTCTCGTCTGGGATAATAAACATTCCAGGGGCTGCAGGCCAATCCTCCAAGTGGGCTTGGGTGGACCCACTCCTGCTTCCTCTCTCACTTGTCCTCAGGAACAGATGTAGATGAGCTGAGAATGGAGCATCCCGAGATGGGGATGGACTGAACAAAACAGCCCCCACTTTGCTGCAACCCCACACCAGGAAAGGATGCTCTTGAATATTTTAGTTTGGTAGCTGATGGTTCCCCAGACACAAAACCCAGAGGGGGCTACTTTTCTAGTTCTCTTAGCTGTTGTGCAAGTGACACATGACCAGTTCCACCTCCATCTGTCCCAGAAAGCTCTCCTAAGCTTTCAGGTTTTGGCTTGAGGACCTCTGTTGTCCCTTGATGCCTACCTATAAATAACAAATATGTTCCATGTAACTTGTTATATGTGGGTGCTCCATTTCACCAGACTCAGGTGAGATAGCAAAGCTGCTTCTTATAATTCCTAACCTAACTTACAGTCCCAGACTACTACATCATGATATCTGATTCTAATCAAATCTCCACAGTGCAACACCACCTTAAATAGTTTCCAAATGCAAACTTTGCCTTCCCACTCTCTGCGACACAGCTGAAATTTTGGAAAGGAGGTGCTCCTTTGTACTGGATTTTTAAAAATTGGGTTATCCTGTTCACAAATTTTGAGTGTGTGTGTTTTGTTTGTTTGTTTCTTTGTTTGTTTGTTTTGATATTTTGGGAATCCAGCATTGGACAACACCGGGAGTCCATCTGTCCCTGATGGAAGCCTTCACACTACTGCAGTCCATTTGGCCTACCATCTTAACCCATTGCTCCTCAAATTTGCTCAGAACCCTTATAAATTAGAAGATAATGAAAGGTAAAAATTGATTAGAGAAAGCCTAATAAAGGACCTTAAGATACTTTATCCTGACCCTTGTAGTATTCCTATACTCACAGTCAAAAATGCAGATAGACAATATAAATTCATCAGGATCTTATGGCTATAAATAGCCTCTTGAGGCTTCACTATAGTACCCAACTCCAATAGTCATTACTCTATGTGCCTTCTAAAGCTATATACTGTTTATTAATTTTATTGAGAAACAAATAGCAATGAGACAGTTTCAAAATCAATTAATAGAACAGTTTTGATAATTAATACACTACACATTGTAATCTTCTTAGTAGTTATTCATAGTACACGATGCAGACATGATATCCTGTCCAAACAATATTAGTACAAATCTTTCTTCTCATTGAATCAAGAGGAAGCAGCTGTATATCTATCCTATTTTGTATATACAGATACAAAATGAGCCTTCCTTGGTATCCCCCTTTTTTGTCTAGTTTTGATAGAGATGGGTACTCCATTGCCATCTAAATACAATAGATGTGTGAATTCAGCAAAATAATCCAATATAATCCAGTAGTCCATAATAGCAGTGGGTTATCCATAGAACTGGCAATGTCAGAAGTCATTGACTTGACCTTTCACAGCTCAGCATATTAATATGGCCTTATCCCTCATACCTTGTTTTTATACTCTTCTGCTGGAAGAGTATAAAAGACCAAAATAAAGCAAGACCTATATAACAAGAAATGTAACTTTTGTATCTGATAAGGTCAGTCAAGTCCCCTCAGGATTTATCCTATAACCCTTTACCGCAGTTTGCAGATCCTTTGTCAGTGTCAGCCATGTAGATGAGTCACAGTCATTGCTTGACCAATTTGCTCTCTGTGAAAGCCTGAGAACATGTTTTCTCTCCATGTGACTCTCCTTAGGCACATTCTACATCATCTATTGCATTCCTCTGTAGCCCCATAATCTCCTTCGTCAGAAAATTTGGGATACAGCTAAGATACATGATGTTGCAGTATAGGTTTTCTTATGTCCTGAATCTTCACTGACCTTGAAACACTAAGGCCAAAATGATAGCTGTCCTTGCAGCCCTTCTTTTTCTCTAATTTTTGATCTGCAAACTTAGGTTGTTAATCCTCCAGAAGAGAAGCTTATTATTATCCTAGGACATATGCAGTTGGGGATCCCGCCCACACCCGCCCAGCCCCAGAGACCTCCCAAGACAGCGCGGCCCACTACAGCATCCTACTCGATCCTGCCCATGCCACCCAGCCACAGACCGGCCTGAGACAGCGGCTGACTCCAGCAGCCTTCTGGACCCT